>JBAGKK010043646.1:0-10395 GCA_037177015.1 Euceroptres primus | reverse complement strand
AACAAATCCTTTTTTTGTTTTCTTGTATGACCGTATGACCAAAAGAAGTTTTTCTGTGTGGAAATAACAAAAGTTACCTGTATAATGACGTTCGTGAGGCAAAATTACTACTTAAACCTCCAAAAGAATTGATCCATATCGATGATTCAGTAGTTCAGATTCCTCTTCAAGCTCTTTTAAATCACACGGCGAAAAATGGAAGTCAAAAATTGAGTCTACAGTGCTAGTAGTCCAGTAACTGATTACTGAACTCGAGTTACAGAACACATTCGAGTCAAAAGTTATGTGTTCTATAAAACGCTTGTAGTATTTATTAGACCAGAGCAGAAGGCACAGGGAGTTGAGCACTCCTAGGATTGAGTGCATGGACAGTTCAGTAACTTTTCCTGTGCCACGCGTGGATCGTGCGCTCGCGTTCGAACGTGATTTCACGACACTACTAGATTAATTGTTATCTAAATATAAGTTAAACAATGAACCTGAACATTATTGCCACTAAAAACTTGGTGATCAGTGGCAGAAATCAGATACTCAGTCTAAAATAAATCAAGGAATTCATTTCCACGTTGTCCCATCTTGAAGAGTGGATGCAATGTAATGATTAATTTGCAAAAAAAATTGTTTTATATATTATCACTACACTTAATTTATGTTTGGACAATTGCACGCATGGTCACTTACACATTTAATCGCGCGCTCAAACGCTTTGAAAATTGCATTCAAGTTCTACTTTGAGATATAACGTATAATAAATTACAAATATAGAAAAGAGAAGTAAAGAGAGATTTTTAAAATAATTTATTTTATTAGTTGTTTTCTGCTATTAAAATAAATAATTATTTAAAAATGCACAAGAATGTACACAAATGGTATAACTATTGATTTCAAGCTAAAAAAAATTTATAACACGTATATATTCTAATTTACAGCTTATTGAACCAACTGTTAATTAGAATATATACGTGTTATACATTTTTTTCTTCCCTGAAATCAAAAGTTATACCATTTGTATACATTCTTGTGCATTTTAAAATAATTATTTATTTTAATTGCAGAGCTTGTTTTTTAAACCAATTTTGAATTGCGCGCCAACTACGACTAACCAACGCGTGGCCCTAGCGCAAGCGCAGTAGCTCAGGGAGCCAACATTGGCATCATTGCGCACACTACTTGAGAACGTACATTATAAGCTGGAACGCCTAAGAAACATTACTGAACTGCTCAGGACAGATAGCTGCTGCCGCTTTTCAGAGACAACTTTGCATTAATTAATAAAACTTACTTTTCTCCCCATGGCCAACTTCTACTCCAATTACATTCAGTCTCGATAGCACAATAATATTTAGTTTGGCTGAAGAACATTAATATTTGGAAACATTACTGATTTATTTAGAAATGATTCCCGTATTCTTGCACTCTTTTCTAGAACAGAAGTTATCTGTACAGAATTTGCATAATCTTTACCAAACCGACGATTTTCATTTTTCTCCGTGCATACTACAGAAAGGATATTTCAGATGCAACACGAAGTGATATTTCATGCTATGGATGCAGTACCGTGTATTGATTCGAACTTGACTCTGATATGCTCTTGGTGTTTTGATGGCAGTTCAAGCCATTCCGCTTATAAGAAACAATACGTTTATCAAGATGCAAATAAAAGTGACAAAAACTTATTCGTGACCATACTCATTCCTTTACGCTTAAATTCCGAACAAGGATATGTATTACGGAACAATAGAAACTCTTATTCTCCTCGATTTTGTCGTCCGCTTCAGTTACAATATGAAAAGGAATCTAAAGGTGTCATCTTGCAGCAAAAAAATGCTGTTGAAGATGAAATAGGTAAACTTGAACCTCTTGTAATTGTTTCCGGCTCTCATCGTATAACGATATATTTTTCGTTACACCTTACATTAATTGATGGAAAAGTATTAAGCATAATGACAAATACAGGATCAATGCAATCATGTCCGATTTGTCATGCAACCCCGAAAAACTTCAATTATCTTTCTAATTGAGAGTCTGAAATTTTCGATTCAAACTCGGAATTTCTACGTTTTGGTATCTCTTCTCTTCATGCGTGTATTCGACTTCCAGATTGCTGCTTGTATATTTCCTATAGATTAGAAATCCAAAAGTGGAAAATTACAGGCGATAAAAATAAAAAGAAAATGGCTGAACGCAAAAGCTACATCCAGAAAGTTACGTGGGAAAATTTTGGATTGCGTGTCAAATAGCCAAAGTCAGGAGGAAATGGCAACACATATGGCGCAAATACTGCTCGAAGGGCATTTGGTAATCCTACACTTTTTGCTACATCTCTTGGCTTGAATGAAGAGCTTGTTCAAAATTTTCAAACGATTTTGATTGCCTTGTCATGTCAACTTCTCATCGATGCAACTTAATTTGAAAATCTTTGCACTTCCACTGCCAAAATGTATGTACTGCACTATGCTTGGTATCACATGACCTAAACCGAGCAAGAGCGCCCTCAACTCTCATGGTGGAGAAATAATCAAAAATAGTGTCTTACCTATAGGGATGCTTGGGAAGGAAGTTTCTGAGAGTAAAAATAAAGATTACAGAGAGTTCAGAAAATATCATGCTAGAAATAATAGTCGATCACATAATCTCGAAGACTTATTCGATAGATCAATGGAGTCTACAGATCCTATTGCATCTAAAATGAGTGCTTCTTCTCGAGTACGCAATAAGAAACACCTGGCCCTTCCGAAAGCAGTACAAAAGTTACTTTCAGTTCTAGAAGTTACTAATCTCAGTCATCCAGATTTAGAAGTTGAGTCAGATACTGATTTGAGTGATAGTTAACTGTGTCATCCAGATGTGTGAGAGAAGAGGGAACTCACCTTAATCTAACAACCCAATAAGTGAGAGACGAGGTGACTCACTGTAATCTAGCACCTTCATACTTGTCAAGGGCAAGGGGACTCACTATAATCTAGCACCCCGATAAGTGAGACCCGAGGAGAATCACTAGAATCTAATATTTTTAGCCTAATCCGTCAACTTTTCAAAATTCTTGCCACCATTTCGGATCCATTATTTTAAACTTTTTATTTTTGACCAAATATTCGCAATCAGATATCACGAAAACCTGTTGATGAATCAGTCTCGACCTTGTATTTATGTTAGATGTCTCAATCAGCCGTCGATTGGAAAGGTCAATTACATCGACGACTGATTGAGAGATCTATCACGAAAACCCCCGAGTAAGCACTTTTAGCCAGATTGTTCAATATCTTTAATTTTGTCCAAGATTTGTCCATCACTGTGCGATGACCGAAAAAATCGATTTTCAGGTTTTTATTGATTTTAAATAATGAAGATTTCCCCTATCGAATAAAAAAATCCCCATTGCTCCAAGATCAAAATTTAATTTTCTGGAGCTCAAAGTTGTACACTCACTTTGATCCGCTTTTTCTCGTAAACTCATTTTTGGCCATCCGGTAGGTTTCTTCGTTCCACGTCACATATATCTTTGACTTAAGCTGAAGGAATTTCAATCCCGATATGTTCAATCTTTTTCCAAAAAATTTGAAAATAAAGAAATTCAAACCAAGAATTTTTCGCACATCTTCAAAAAATTCTAACATGAACAATTATTCATTCTTTTGTAATTTAATATTATTTTTCACTATCAGAAACTGCAACTACAAAAAATTCACTATAATTTTTGGCCAAAAGGAAATAGAGTCAAAAAATTAGTCAAAATTCAAACCTTTGATCCCAATGCGCACGGTTCAAATAATAATCAATTTCAAAAAATTTTTCTGGCTTCGATTTGACTTCTCTAATAGTATTTTTTTCGCTCTGGGCCATTTGGAGTTTCAAGAATTTTGGATTTTCGCCCCTCCCACCTAATATATATATATATATGGGTCAAAATTTCTCAGGAATATTAGAAGTTAGTCGAGGGTCTTCCGATTTTTATGCAACTTGGCGAAATTTTAGTGTTAGGTGAGGGAAGTTTCTGTGCCAAATGGGTTTTAAAAATTTTGAAAATTCTGGGAACAAAACTTTGAGGCTCGACTTTTTTCAAAACACAATATCTCCGAGACTAATCTACCGATTTCGTTCATTTTTTCGGAGATAACATAGAATTTATAAATCATCCTTCTTCAGTTTCAACCTCTTCTTTGATGTAAACTTTCAGTGCCAAAGGTCAAATTAACAAAAGTATAAATTTAAGTTTAAATTGGCAACGTTTCGAACGCAATGTGGTCCCTTTGCAAGTCTGACAATAGGTGAAACGACAGTTGAAAGAGCTATAATAAATTATTAAATGAATTTTATTACATAAATTTATTTAAAAAATAATTTAATCAAGTATACTTTGGCTTTAAACTAAATTAATTTTTAAAAACAGTAAATTCTTAATATTTAAATAAGTAATTATGATATATGAATATACATATAAAGGGAAAGGAAAGGAAATACTACATTAAAATCTATGGATTTAGTTAATTTTCTCCAAATGTATCAAAATGTGCATTTTTACTAAACATATTTAATCTCAGTTGGTGTATCCAAAATCGCAACAACTAAATCCATAGCTCTTATGACTATCGTTTCAACTACTGTCAGGCTTGAAAGGAGACCAGATAGCGTCCGAAACATTTCCAATTTAAGCTTAAATCTATACTTTTGTTCATTTGACCGCTGGCACCGAAAATTTATATATACAGAATTTATCAATGTTTGAAACGAAATAAAAACTGAAAAAATTTACAAAAAATTTGACCATAAAAAAACTCCAAAAAACTTTGAATTCAATTTTTCGGTCAGATGCACCCCAACTATTTCAATTAGATAAAATTATTTAAATAAATAGAGGGTCTGGGGAATTTTTGGGGATACGAATTTTATAGTGTTGCCTTTAAAAGACGTGAACTGCTGGCATGTTTGCCCTATCTTCGAGACCGTTGATTGGAATTGAATGATTTTTATAGGCATAATATAGAAGTTTGTAATATTTTCAAAGAAAATCGAAAGGAAAAAAAATTTCAAAATCAGGCTAAAAAAATACCAAAAAAATTTGGATTCAGTTTTTGACACAAAAATACCCCTTATTTTTTAAAATTTAATGCAACGAATTCCTTATAATTTTACGCCTCAATTAGAAGAAATTGATGGAGGACATGGTAGCATGTGTATGTCAACATCCGTGCCCTGCAATCTGTTGAGACAGCCTGAATGACCCTCAATAATAAAACGATTAATTACTATAAAAATAAAATAAGAAAAATAACAAGGTCAATTAAATATTAAATTATTCAATATCGATTCAAAAATGGGGGCACTCAACAAAAGAGGATACGGTACTAAGAACCGAGACAATTCTAGAAGATTCCAGACGGAAGCAATAAACAAATACGCGGGAGAATAAATATTCGGCGGGAGAAATAAGCGCCAAAAATATAAAGAGGACCAACCACCAGAACTAGGGGGGCGAGAAAAGACGCCAAAGATTCACGGCCAAAAAAAAAGCGCCCACAAAATCGATCCAGGAGTAGCAGAAAAATCCATCCGATTGGGAAGCAGGTTATTGACCGTGCGAATCAATAAACGCTACGCGCCGGAAATACCGGGGACTGATAGTGGGGAGGTCACAGGCCCAAAACGATAACAGCGGCTCGCTATCAGGTCTCAGCCTCTTACGTTTCGATTCTCTTCCCGAGGTGAGGAGCGTAGTACTATTTTTTCTAGAAAAGCTTTCCTCCAGCTCGCAAAGTTTAGCGAAAGAAGGGGCACCTAACTTTCGCTGCTCTCTACTACAGAAAATCTAGGAAAGCTTTTGTTTCCCAGCACTCCAGATAGGCCAGTGTAGGGACTTAGTAGTTGCCAGATATAAAAGATTTAACTCTTGATATTTTTGAGCTTTGTCAATCGCAAGCCACGATTCTCAAAGTTCAAGTGTACGTAGCAATTTTACACTGTTTCTTATTTTTGATCGTTCCCAGAAGAGTAGAATTGACCTTTAAGTTGACTCCAAATTTTCAACCCATACGCTGGGAGCTCATTTAGAGAAACAATTAAGAAGGCCGATCTCTGAAGAAAATTCTAGGCCCTTGAAAGGAGACTGAGTTTTAGAGCTGAATTTTAAACCCAATCCGAATTTTCAACCCATACGCTAAGAGCTTATTTGGGCGGATTACTAGAATTTGAACTCTAATAACACGGGTTGTCTAATCGCACAAGCAATACAAGCCAACTGAAGTTTAAATAACCAGCGATTATCACGACACTTATATATATGTGAGTCGTGATAATCGGTTACGAGGCTGCAGCTAATCTTGTGCATTGGTTGCTTGTCAAGATTAAAATTAAAAAACAGCTGAGCTCAAATTAAATCATTCAATCCGCTGCCAAAACAAAAAGATTCTGAAGACTTCTGGATTTTGCTTTATGGATAGGCTAGGAATTCTATGGTAATCGTGAGATTAAGTGGAGCACAGACTTTGCCCCTCGTCTGCCAATACTCGAACGATCCATGGTTTTCAGTTAGAAAACATTTGGCAACTGATACCTGGCAGTGTTGATAACGTCAGGAAGCTAGCTCAGGGTAGAAAAACCTTTTTAGACCGTTTTCTGTTTGAAATTAAATTTTGATATTCGCAGACCCTTAAACTTTCGAAGGAGCTCGTCTGCGAACAAGTGAAGCTTTTGCATATCCACAAACGTTCAGAGAAAGTAAGTTGTGTTTTTTTTGGATAAATAAATAAAAAATCGAATACGCAATCATTCTCGCCTCAAGGTTGTCCACAATCAACGAGTTAAGTCAAGTTCTAACAATTCAAGAGATTCATGGAACGCTCATAATTATTGTGAAAATAAAAGCAATTGAAAGTGATAGAAATCTAGTCGTATAAAATTTTAATTCTTTTATGAAAGTCAAATTCGCTTCTTGACACGACGGAGAGCAAGGTAAATAATTGCTCTCAGAATATCGTGATAGGGAAATAATAAATTGGTTTAAAAAGCAAATAATTGTTAGATGATATTCCAACAATTCGCACTTAAAGCTACAGCTTTTTAATTTAAAATCAATTCATGATTAAAATAAATAGAATCAGTTAAAACCCATACTTGAATAACCAAAGATTATTGTGAATCAAGAAGATTTTAACTAAAATCAAGCATTTAATATTTTGAAATTTATCCCTGGCGATAGGAAACCGTAACAATTGGTACCCCTGATGGGACACTGAGGTTTAAGAAAAGTAGAGTGATTGCGTACCGCGTATTGTTCGTCCGTTCATCGTAGAGGTGAAAGCCGCACGATTTAAGAAATTGGGAAACGCACGTGTTCAGCACTGTAATCGTTGAATGTACCCCGCTGTGAACGCTTACGAGTCGCGATAAGGATGACAATAGAAAGTCTCATGGTCATCATCGAATATTATAGTCACCCTCGGAATTTCTAAAATTAGAACGAGATATGCTTAGAGGAAAAGCCTGTTATTGCTCGAATTATAATAAGAGACTGGAATTAAAAATAAACGCGGAAATTTAAATACCGTTGCATGAACTATTAATAGAAAATAAATCAAATTGATTATTGTCATCGCGTTAAATAAATTAACTGATTAAAATAGTGGCTAATAACGAGACACCTAAGACAAATAAAGCGGAAAACAAAGAAATTAAACATTTTGAATCGATGATAGAGAGAAAAGAAGAGAATCTAAAGTCGGATGGCGATAAATTAGGAAACGCTTCCGGCAGTTTAGAACGAAATCCGGCGGATAATTTTCTGGTAGACCTTTCGAAAATAGCGAGTAAAACACAACCTTTTCCGAGGACGCGGAAGATGATCAATCTCAGACGAAACGCACATCGATGATCGGGATGATGGCAAATGCGAGAGAGAGGACAAAGAAAGTAGGAGAAAAATTAGGACCCGCGACCAAGTAATCGCAGAATTATAATTAGATGTTAAGATAGTGAAAAGAAATATCACGATCGTTACCAGTCAGCAAAAAGCGGTGACAAAAAATTGCGACGCGAATAAGCAAAAATTATCAAACGAGATTACAAAAACAGGTCAGAAAATGGACCTTAGCCCGAAAAAATTAGTAAAGAGAATAGATCAGAGTATCTCGATTAGGAAAGAAAATTGCGAGGCGAGAATTGCGTATCTTAAAGGTCACATTGTAGACATAGAAGAAAAAGTTAGTATATTAAAATCAAAAACCGAGGAAGTACAATTAGATCATGGAGATCTTCTAGCGAAAGGTTTGCGCACCGAGAAACGTATGATGAGTTTAGACAACGATCATAAGGCGTTCAAAAACGTTTAGAACGGATTAAGCAGGTCGGAGGTCAGGCTAAAATCCCATGGATTAAAAATCATCCAGTACCTAAATTTTCCGGGGCAGGTCGCAAAAGGCCGATGATGTTTTTACAGGATTTTGAACGTTATATCGAAGCGATAGATGTTAGTAATTACGAATTTCAATACGTGGTATAAGTATGTCTAGAGGGAATAGCTCGGGAATGGTGGAATTTGATGGCGAAAGAGTCAAATCAAATGGGAGATTTTAAAGAAAAATTCGTAAAAAGATTCTAGAACGAAGAAATTCGGTTTAGAACTAGTAAGGATCTCGAGTTTGGGAAGTATAATCCAAGGAGAAATTTGTCGCGAACGGCATACGCGATAAGAATGATCGACAATGCCAAAGATCTTATTTTATCTCCGTCCGAAAAATAAACTGTTTTAAGGATTTCTACGCATTTTGAAGATGAAATACGCACAGGATTTATCGTCCGCGACGTAAAAACGATCGAGGAATTTATTGATTTGTTGGAAGCTTTTGACCAATTAGGAATGAACAATTGCGCAAATGATTATGAGAATCAAAGAAATCTGGGTTAAAATCAGAATAAGTACGATAGCAGTTCTGGAAATCCTCGAGGCAATTTTAGAGATAATAGTCGTTTCGAAAACCGCAGAAATAATTATGGCAGGAACTCGCAAAGTAGAGAAAATAGTTATTTTAGTAATCAGAACTCTGGTGAGAATCAATACAGAGAGAGATATCAAAACGATCAACAAAATCTCGAAAATCAACAATTTAGTAGTAATCAAGGTTATAGGAATAGACAAAATAATGACCATTATAATGGTAATTTTCAAAACGCGTACCCAGGAAATAACGGTCCGGGTAATTATAAGTACGAAAATTATCAAGGTCAACCAAATCGCAGTAATAATAACCCAAATTTTAAAAATGATCGTTTTGATAGTCGACCTTAATACAAGAACAATGGGCAAAATAATTTTAAATCGGGAAATAATGGATATCAAAATAATTATAATCCCGGGCGATATATTAATGGATATGTTCAAGGGGGTATTTATAAACGTGAGTATGACAGTCAAAATAATGTAAATCCTAATGCAACGGATAAAGATGGCCAGTCAATGGGCAATGTATCCAAGCGTAATTTAAATAAAAGCGATGCAAATAATAGGGCAGCCATAAATCGAAACAATACGAAGCAAGCAAGAATTTTATCGCAAGAGGAAGCTTCGCACGACGCGTATAACTGTGTAGAGGTAGCAGAAGAGGGAAACGAGCAAGCCTCGGGTTGGTAGATGTGAACACGAAATATGGAAATATGGAAAACCAAAAAAAATTGCCACGGATCACGGAACACAGTTTACCTCGGAAGAATAGACCAAGAAGCTGGAGAAGGAAGGAATTCAGCCGGTATTATCATCCATTCGACATCCACAAAGTAATATCGTGGAGAACACACATCGTGAGCTTTCCAGATTTTTTAGGACCTTGATTAGAAATAAACATAACTTTTGGGGGAGTTGGGTGAGAATCATTGAAAACTGTATGAACGAAACTCACCACGATAAAACTGAATTCACTCCCGTAGAGTTACAGTTAAATAAAAAACCAAAAAGAGCATGGGAATGTTGGTTAAAATTATTACCGATAGTTCCTGGTGCGAGTTACGAGAGGAAAATAGAAATGGCACATGACAACATCGTGAAGAAAGGGAAGAAGGGAGTTGGAAAATTTAACAATACTCACAAGTTAATGAAATTCAAACAAGGAGACAAAGTCCTTTTAAAACTTTTAAATAGGTCGGAAAAAGATAATAAAATAATAGCAAAATTTCTGCAAATTTATGAAGGACCTTACGAGATCAAGAAAATTATACAACCTGGTACATTTATCCTGTGGGATCCAGGAATTAACGAAGAAAAGGGTATGTTCCAAAGTCAAGACTTAAAAAGATATGTGGAAAGGCTGGAAAACGACAAGAAACAATGTTGAAATCGAGGGGCTATTCACTCTCGAATCGCACAGAGTATGTCTCCCTTACTCTTTCGACTCCGCACCGTTCATCTTT
>JBAGKK010043635.1:0-10396 GCA_037177015.1 Euceroptres primus | reverse complement strand
CATCAAACAATAGTACAAGAAGTGAAACGTATAGAAAACAAAACACGCTCGAATCCGTACTTCGCCCGCGCCGCCGCTGCCCACCCGCGAATCGTGCACGCGCGTTCACACATTAAAAATCATATCTCAGAAAATTTCCAACGGTCCATTCTAAAATTTTTACACGGTACTCAATATACTATAATAAAAAATTACAGAAAAAATTATTCATTTTTAATAGGTCGCTTTTGAGGTAATTCAAATTGTTTAAGAAATTGTTGCATAAAAATTATTCAACGAATGGAATTTTTACCATTCAAACGTGCACTTTGAAGTAAACCACATGGCATATTTTTCCCTAAAATGGCTAAGTGTCAGTAGAAAAGTGGGCGATTTACGAAGCATTTGAAAAAGGACTGTTTTTTGGAGTCGATGAATAAAAAAATCGATATCTCGTAAAATATCCATGTCATATTTAAAAAAAAATACGTGTAGATTTTTTTTCGCTCTAGAACAAGAGAAAAAATTTTCATGACAATAAAAAATTTGGATTCAAATCTCACGTGGAATCAGCCATATACAAATTTTACCTGTTTTTCACCGAAATCTGTCTATTGATTCCGAACACAAAAAATCTATAATTCTTATCCGATTAAAAATTTTGATGACTCATTTGATTCGAAATACAATTTTCTAGATTTTTACTCAAAAAATAGAATAAAATGTTTAAAATAAAAGAAATTATAAAATGGACGCTTTGACTAGTTTTTTTCCGATCGTCTGTCCAATTCCTCCTTAAGGACAAAAAAGTTTCTCTAATCGATTGTCAATTTTTTAAATAAATGTGCACAAACTTTTTTGTAATTCTTACGCAGATGTTAAAATCTACTTTAATATTTTTTATGGTGATCATATCAATAATAGGAGGAAATATTTAATAAAATATTTGCATTTCACAATTTACAATCCATAAATTGTATCCAGTATCCCCTATCTATAGCTCATGTATAAATTATCTTAAACCTCGGTAGTCGAGCTTGTAACCCTAGCATGTGTTGGACATTTTTTCTGCCCAGACAAAACATACTGCAATCAGTGGCCGAGCATCAGTCGGTGACATCCAGTGAAAACTACAAAGCACATCAAGAAATGATATGACTGATGAGAGACTATGACTCTCATCGAAGAAATAATAAGATTACACGTAGAATGCACAAGAAGCTTTTGATTTCTCTTTTTCTTTTAGAGCTTGAAAATAATTTCTGAATTATTTAATTCATTAAAATTCCTTTGCTCGTTAACAAAGATCATATCTCTTAATAAAATCAATAAAAGAAAAATAAGAAAATTAATAAAATGGTTTCTTGTTTATTACTAATTTGCACGTACTAAAATCATTATCTTTTGTATTAATTTTACTTACAGTACCTATTCAAAAATTTTTTTTTCATTAAATCCAAATATTAAAAGAATTATTTACACATTATTAAATTTAAAGTATTTCTATCAAATTTCAAGACAAGTATGCTACATACTCTTGTCAGCTTTATAAACTGTAATTTATTATTCTTTTATCTAAATGAGTTTAATGCAGTTTTAGCAATATCAAGTATATTGCGGTCAAATTGCAGTTGTTATTATTTTATTTCATAAAAAGCTATCGACTGTCTAGAAGATAACAGGGTGTTATGTAACAAAATTGATTTGCTTAAATGGACCCTGAAATAATGAATGGGTTTTAAATGATTTAGAAAATCTTTCAAGTTCTTCAAATAAAATTTGCATTCTTTACTTTTGTATTAATTTTACATACAGTACCTATTCAAAATTTTTCTTTTCCATTAAATCCAAATATTAAGAGAATTATTTACACATTATTAAATTTAAATCATTTCAATCACATTTCAAAACAAATGTGCTACATACTCTTGTCAGTTTTGTAAACTGTACTTTATAATTCTTTTATCTAAATTAGTTTAATGCAATTTTAGCAATATCAAGTATATTGCGGTCAAATTGCAATATTGTTATTATTTTGCAAATTGTTATTTTATTTCATAAAAAGCTATCGACTGTCTAGAAGATAACAGGGTGTTGTGTAAGAAAATTGATTTGCTTAAATGGACCTTGATATAATGAATGAGTTTTAAAAATTTAGAAAATCTTTCAAGTTCTTAAAATAAAATTTGCATTCTTTACTTTTGTATTAATTTTATGTACAGTACTGATTCAAACATTATTTTTTTCATTAAATCCAAATATTAAAAGAATTATTGACACATTAATAAATTTAACTCATTTCTCTCAAATTTCAAAACAAGTGTGCTACATACTCTGGTCATTTTTGTAAACTGTAATTTATTAATCTTTTATCTAAATGAGTTTAATGCAATTTTAGCAATATCAAGTTTATTGCGGTCAAATTGCAATATTGTTATTATTTTGCAAGTTGTTATTATTTTATTTCATAAAAATCTATTGACTGTCTGGAAGATAACAGGGTGTTGTGTAACGAAATTGATTTGCTTAAATGGACCTTGATATAATGAATGAAAATCTTATAAAATCTTCCAAGTTCTTAAAATAAAATTTGCATTCAAAACTACATGAAAAACTTTACTTTTATATAAACTCGTTTATGTGCCTTATTTTCACTTATTTTTATTTGTACCACAAAGAATAAAGCTGAAAGCAATATTTAGGTAATGGCTTTGAATTTTAAAATGGCTTTAAAAATGTTCAAATTGAAAGCTTTTGTCTCGAAAAAAAAAAGAAAAATGTTTGCAATTTCCAAAGGCAATTTTAGTTTTTTTATATGTACATAAATAGGAATAAAATTATTTATTTTCAAGAGGCAATAAATTTTTAAATAATGATTCTTACATTTGTACAATTTTTTAATAATTTAAAATTTTAATAATTTAATAATTTTAAAAAATTTATTAATTTAAAAACGACGTGAATTTTTGAAGAAAAATTTGGAAAACGTGATTATACAAAACCCTCAAAAAAGTATAAAAAATCGCCGATTACTTATATATTTAAATTAAATTAAGTTACACTGTTGAGCAATAAAACATTTTCCACTGCAAAATAATTGATTTTTGTTAATCAGCAGAAAAAAACCAAAAAATTGATCCTTTTTTATAACCGCGAAAATGGGTCAATAAAACAAAACAACTCAAGTATACCAAATATCTATAATAATATATACATACGTTCATCCATTTCACTCTCTTTGCTCTGAATTTCGAGATAATTTCCACATTCCTTAACGATTCTAATCCAATAAAACAATAACTCTCAACTTCTTTTTATAAAAATATGCACACATTTCAACCGTTTTTTTTTGTTTGTCATTCGAATTTTCAAGAATTCTAATTCAACAATACTAGTAGCGCCCTCTGCCGTGAGAATTAATAATCACAAACAAAATCAACAGTATCGAACATGCGTATTCTGCTTTGTTGAAAGTGGTTGAAAAGCCGGTTTATCTTTGGTTGTGAACAAGTTTTATATAAATATTTAAGATTCTTCACATGACAAGTGTCGTTTTTTGGCCTTATCGCGGATACGAAAAAATGTGCCAAAATGTGAAATTGAAGCTCCATTTGCTTACGCAGCACTTGTTGTTATTTGATGTTTATAAGATTTTCTCCCAAGTGTCATAAAATGTCAGTTCCAAGATCTATTTCTCCAAGTATCTAACTCTCCAAAATTAACGTGTTATCATCAAACAGAAAGTAGAAAAAATCTTTTCAACGAGTACTCTCCGTCTTTAAAAAAGCTGTGCAACGAAACGTAACCTCAAAACTGCTCTAGACTCATTTATAAAAGGTATTATTTATGACTTTGCAATAAAAAAGGCTTTTTGTATATACACTTCGTCTAGTAATTTGTATTTTATATTGATTAATTATTGAAATTAAAATTAAATCTTCACATAAATGGAATTCTTGTACAGTTTTTTTTTTCAGACAACTTACAAAAACCTGTTACAATTTTTCACATGTATTTATATTCTTTATTTTAAAAATATTTCTTAAAATTCATTAAAAAGAATTTATACTAAAAATTCAAGTTAAATTTAAATTTTTAATCAAGTTGCATCCAGCCTTACTTGGCTAGTCTATAAATAATTCCAGCAATTTGTAAAAGCTTGAGTATATTTGGAACTTGGAACTGTTCAGGTCTCTACTATTTTGGAGCGTGAAAGGAATCGCAATGGCTGATGAGATTGAGTTCAAGAATAAGTATGAAAAAAACAAAGTTGTACCTTCTGGCAACATATATGGCAAGTTTCTATCGACAAATAATATCAGGGAATTGTAAAGATTAACCAAAATCATGTTGAAACGAATTCTGTACATAAACGTTGCCACCATTGGCTCTAAAGTTGTGGGTTTCGTGGCACCGTTACTTATTCCACCGTTACACATAGCTTTCCTCTACTATTTTTGGCAAGATTTCGCTCGAGATGTCGATAAGCACTATTGTTCGTGTTCCTGCTGGGATACAGTTTTCAAAGGTACGAATTTTCTAAGTTACATTCCACTACATTACAACTTTCTTAACGAAATTTGAAACCGGTGAATTTTAGATTAAAATAAGGTTGAATTTTACTTTAATTGTTTCGAATATGATTTCAGGTTCGAGGTTGAATTTTACTTTCATTTTCTCGAACATGATTTTAGGTTCGAGGTTGAATTTTACTTTAATTTTCTCGAACATGATTTCAGGTTCGAGGATGAATTTTATTTTAATTGTCTTGAATATGATTTCAGGTTCGTACGAGTCTGGGATTGCTTCTTACAAGCACATGTATTTCAACGCGACATTCAACACTTTAAAAATATGGATGTCAATAGTATTTGGAGTGATCCTGTTCTATGAAACAGTAAAATATTTAACATGGCTGGCATTTCAAAATCGACTTCGAATGAGTATGTTAATTCTCTTCCTGTCCGCTGTCTTCTCCCATTATTACTCGTGGTGGGTTTACATTAATTACTGGAATGATGACTTCTATTCTCAGTGGTATCACCAACTGTTTTTCTCCGTTACGGAATTGATGTCAACCATTCTCGTGATACATTTGGCAGACGATAAAAATCCAGTCACACACCGAATAGCTTTTGGGATTAGTGCTATCGCTCTTATGCACATTCTTGCTGGAGGCTGGGACCAATTTGTTACGAACGTCGTCAGGGGAGAAGGATACGCGCACCAGGTAAAAATGAATTTTTTAAATTAAATCATTATTTTCAGGATCTGGTTTCACATTCCCAGATATTGAAATATAAATTCTATCTTTGCCTCTTAGAGGAAAACAGTGCTAAAGATTAATTATGCAATTGCAATAGTAAAGAAAAATTATTGTAGGTCGTTCGCGATCTCGGCTTCATGATCCCTGACATTCTGCACGTTATTATACCTCTGTGGTCGCTGCGATGGAGATCCATCTACAGTCTTCCCGGAGCTGGTCTACGTGATCCCAATATCAAACGCGATCTTACTTTTATGCTGGGGATGGTACTAATCGGACTGTTTGTTTGCGCCGTTTTGTAATGTTTCGACAGACATTTCAACTGCTCCTATTTGAAACAACGTAACTCATTTTTGCGCATTGTCAGACGGACGTAAGTCAGGCGCTGCAAGCAGGACAGACGCCCGTCTGACAATGCGCAAAAATGAGTTACGTTGTTTCAAATAGGAGCAATCAATTTCTAAACAAGATTACATCACTTTCATCACATTTACTCAATTCCAGTTTTAAATGCCGTAATCTCGCAATCAGTTGGTTCTTTTTCAAGTTTGATAGATCGCACGTACCATCTATATTTAATAACTCAAAGAGAATGATAACTGATTCTTTGCTGATCAATGTCAATTTAAGTCTAAAAGTAAACTTACGGTATGTGTAAGTTCAACCTGAAACTGATCAAAAATGCCAAAAACATTTGTTATATAGCTTTAATACTTTTAGTGAGCGATTAATGTTTCATCTAGATCTAAGGAGACTTAATTTATTGAGCCAAAAGACTCTGGCCTGCGGATTATGTAGATACATAATCTATAGGTTAAAAAGACTATAATGGTGCAATTAGTACTGACATTTTGTAAATCCTTCCAACGCTTTTTTAGTAATTTTATTGGTTATACTTTAGTACGTTTTAAAAACGTACTATTATTTTTTTGACGTATTTATTTTTTTCTTAACGGATTGTTGAAATAGAGTGCTCAATTATTCTTATTTGGGTGACATTTAATTTTATATGCTTTAAAAAATTGTACGAATTTCAAATGTAAGTAATATTAATTTTTAAGTATCATCCAACTTATAAAGTACTGAATTAATAGCATAGGAAAAAAATGAGGAATCGTAGGACGAATTGTAGGCAACGTACAGTATTTTTAGGAACATAGTTGATTGTACTTTAAATGGTTATGTATAATAACTCGTAAGAAAGTAGAGCACATAAAAATACCAAAAATTAGCAGTAGTAATCGTTAGTAGTTGAAACTCTGATCATATCGTTTCTTCAATTGCTGTAGTGATCTCGTAATTCCCATAATGAGAGTCTTTCAAATTGAAATAATTTTCAAAATTATAATTTAATATTTAATTACTTATTGTGAAAGTGTAAATGAAAAGTCATTGTTTTATAATCTGAAAATAATTTGATAAGGCTGAGAATTAATTTTCACAACAGATTAAATGTGAATCAACCTGCATTACAAACAGGTGCTATTTTTATGGCTTCAAATCAAAGAATCTTTTTTACAAATCAAACAAACTGTCAAACTTGATCCATGAATTGAACTCAAATGTAAAAAATCAACATGTGATTGTAAAATGTAAAGTGCCTATATAAATGTTGCAATTATGGTTATTATTACTTTGGTATGTGACGAACAACAGCTGGCAAAAAGTGTAGGCACTATTAAAACTTAACGCGTTAGGGATGATTATATTTTATTTTTTTATTTATCCACATATCAAACCTAATATTGAAAACTAATTTTTTATTTTAAAACATCGGTTTTTTAATTATCTTCGAATTGTAAGTTTTATAGCTACCATTGAACCTGAATAAGTTATTGGCGAATTATTTGTAATATTTATATCTGATAGTAAATAATAAGTAATTTAACCAAACCATAAAAGTATCAAAAAATTGTGTACTTTAAGTAAACAGCGTTTGGCTGAAATGTATGTGCATCATTGTAAGACTGCGAATACCACTTATTATTAGGTATACACAAAGACAGTAGATGTACGTTATAATATAGTAGAAATGCTTTAGTTAAAATATTAAATTAAACGAATTTACACAAACTCCAAAAATCTAAAGAAAGTAGTAAGATCAATTAATATTCCCGCTGCTCAAATTAATTTCTCTCCTTTGGGAATTTTATTATTTAAGAATCATAAACCTTGCTTCAACGAGCTTAAAATTAAACATACTTAGGAATAATTACAGAATAGAAAATTTTGAATTTCGGACAAATAACTTTTAATCAAATTTAGAAGATCAAATTTATAAATCTCGATACCGATGATCAAAGTCAAAACTGATGTACTATTGTTAATCTTCCGAATTTCAGTAACAGTTGTGAGAAATGAGGAATGACAAACCAGCGAGTGTAATAGACGAATAAAAGGACAAATGTCAGCAATGATTTAAATGGTAATTTAATTTTGCAATCATTTTTTTTAGCTTTTTCTCAATCCTGAGGATCCTTTTTATGAGATCTCTGGTGGATCAGTGATTCATTGTAACAAGTCGAGGAATTTAGGCAAGAATTTATCATTGAGGGCGCAGGCTTCAATCGATCCTTCCCCCACCCGCCCCACACTCCCAAGAAACCCACTGAGTACGTAACAACCCCCGGCCGTCGACTCGGGGTGATCCGAGAACAGTTTAAAAACGCGATCAAAGCAAACATGGCGCTAGATTTTGCAGCCACTTACAAAGTTCTTGTTCTCGGAGACTCTAACGTTGGAAAAACTTGTATCGTGCATCGATATTGTGATGAACGCTATTATGACACCTACATATCTACCATAGGTGAGCCCTATTCTGAATTATAGAGCGAGTTTAAGGCACTTGCATTCCAATACACTTAAAAAGCGTGTCACCTCAGTTGCGTCCATCCAATCATTGTTGACAATGTTTAGAAAAACTTTAATTAATAGTAGCTACAAAGACACACCTCGCATACATTTCTCACAATCAGTTTAAAAAACCTATTATATTTTTAAAAATACAAGCTCTTGAACAAAATTGCAATAATTTCTTTTTTAAATCAGATTTTAATTAAAATCATTTTTAATTATAACCTATCAAGTTAATTTATTTTATTTATAAACCAACATTCTAAAAATGTTTTATTCAATTTTCTGTTCTGTGAAAGTGTCTTTGCCTCAGTGATAAAGAAAGTGATGAGAATTTTTTGTGTGTATGTTTCACAGAGTTCAGATTTATTTTAAGAAAGGCCAAAGCTGATCATTAATAGAGTTTGCGGAATAAAAAAAGATAAACTGTGATTAAACTCAAAAAGGTCACTGCAATCTGAATTCATTTAATCATAATTCAGGACATGATAATTATAGTTAAACTAAATTATACTTTAGAAACTTTTAAATTTTGTCATTGTATTTAAACTAGAATTAATTATCTTTAATTACATAGATGAATGGAATGAATCTTTATCGCTTTTATATTTTACAGGTATTGATTTCAAGCAAAAAATTATCAACCTAGATGGAACTCCGATAAAACTGCAAATCTGGTGAGTGCGAATTTTTCTTTTAATTTACAAATGTGAATTATAGAAAATAGATAAAGGTGATTTAGGTTGCCAAAAATTTATGGGAAAAAAACACAGCGCTACCAGAAAAGACAAATGTAATAAATTAAACCAACGAAAAGTATTAATGCCATTTATATAAATAAAAAGAAAAAAAGAGTCAACCTGGGGTTCAAATCGTTTGAATGAAAAGGCGGGCAAGCAAAAGATTCATTTTGCAACCGTTAGATTTCGCAAACTATTAGAATTGTCAAACTTCTTAACCAAAAGTGGTGATAATGAGTAAAGATCAGTATATAAGACTCACCAAGTCAAAGGTTTTCAAGAGTCCGATGCTGCTCGGGAAACTGTCAGTTGAATTCTCGGTCAAAAAAGCTGTGTTCCTCCCTCGGGATAATTGCAATTGCTATTGATTAAGATGAGTTCTCCTGTGGGATCCTTTCGTCGCAGTTATTGGCAGGAACATTTCCTTCATTGTAAGGTTGTTCCGCACACATGTTCATTCACTCGAGCGTGATTATAAACCGATAAAGGCGATTGTGGTCACCAGGAAATCAAAGTCTAGTAGCAATACGGGGTTCCTGGCTCGAGTAATTCACTGACAAAAAACGGGTTGAGTAATTAACTCCGTATACTGTAGCAGCAGCAATATGACTCTTTTTTAATTTAAAAGTACACTTTTTTTAGTTTTCACTCATTACACTTGACCGCACTGCAAAACTGTTTACAAACACCAAAGCTCGAGCTTTGAAGCTTAATTCATAACCTAAAAAAACCAACTTTTGCAATTTGTTTTTTTTTTTTAATACGACGAAGAGATTGTTCACTATAACTTGCACGATGTCTTCAATTTCCTGCAAATCTGCTTTTATAAACTCAACATTCGCAAATTATAGGATGTTTTTTTAAAATAAATAATCTATCTAAATTTAAAAATGTTCAAACCGTCCAAACCACGCAAGTTCTGTGCAATAATTACTGCGCAACTGATTACTGTGTGCTCTGTAGATCCAGCGATTAGTTGGTATAGATCTCTGATTATATTTTTATTTAATTTATCACTCAATTCAATACTTGTTACTCTGAAATTTTATGGATTTTAGGTCAGTTTAATTTGAATCTTTTAAAAATCGATTTATAAACATAATCATTTATTCATAAATGTATCAATTTTTGATTTTTAACAGCGCACAAGTGTGTATTTCGACATTTTGTCACCTGCGCATGTGTCAATTATAGATCTCGATCAATTTAAATATTTTGGTCTTTCTTTTACTGTTTATTATTGTTTCTTATTATAAACCATCTACTGCAGACATTTTTTAAATTAAATATATGCACATATCTTAATACACAAAAAATTAAGAGATGTTATTAAAAGTTTAAAACATTTTAAATACCATCCCTCGTGAAAAGAAAGACCAACTTCAGACTACAGTGTAGGCAGGTAAAGGCCTGTCTTAAAACGGTCTTAAACTGATCTTTTCTGGTCCCCAGAAGACCACAGTCCTTTTGTATCCGCCGGCAGTTTAAACCCCCAATATCCCATCATTATTAGGGTCATCACTTTCTTGTATGTTTCCATAGAAAGAGATGAAGAAAT
>JBAGKK010043624.1:0-10396 GCA_037177015.1 Euceroptres primus | reverse complement strand
TTTGTCGGCAGTCGGTCGACTCCCTAGGCAGTCTGCAGACTACGGGAATCTGTCAACTGCCTACGATATAGATATATATATATATATATATATATATATATATATATATATTTATTCTTATTTTTTTTAATTACATATAATTAAATCTAATAAAACCAGTTTGTAATGATTTCAAGAAAAAACTTAAAACGATCTTACAGCTAAACAATGCATGCACTTAAAATTATCGAATTTTATAAACTCATTGTATATCGGTTCTAAAATTTATAATTTTAGTTGAAAATTGTGGCTTGCGATTTTCAAATAAAAAACAAAATGTTTAACTTTTTTATATTTGACAACTCCTGCTTCCCTAAACTTGCCTATCGGGAGGGCTGGGAGACATAAGTTTTCCAATGTTCTCAAATGAAGAGCCAGCGGGAGTTAGGTGCCCCTTCTAGCACCAAACTTCATGAGCCGTTTGGATCACTTCTCTTTAGAAAACAGAATATCGATCCTTACCTCACACGGAGGATCGAAACGTAAGAGGCTGAGACCAGGTAGCAGATTCCTTTTATAGCTTTGGGCCTCTGGTCTCTCTACTACCGGTTCCCGATACTTCCGGCGCATAGCGCTTCCTGATACGCACGGCCTTCGATTTGCTGTTCCAATCGGGTGAATTTTTCTCATATCCTTTGATCAATTTTGCGCGCGCTTTTTTTTCGCCTGTGAATCTTTGGCGCCTTTTCTCGCCCCCCTAATCCTATTGGTTTGTCTCCTTGGTTATTTTTGTGCTATTTTCTTCCGGCGAATGTTTATTCTCCCGCGTATTCAATTATTGTTTCCGGCTGCAATGTTCTAGAACCCTCTCGATTCTCAATACCGTACCATTTATTCCTTATGTCCTTATATTTAATTTGTTTAAAGAATTCTTTCTATTGCTTTATTAATTATTAAGGGGCATTCAGACCGTCTCAAACTGCAGTCTCAAATTTTTCGCAGCAATTTTATAACCAGATCCACTTAAAAGATTTTCAATCTTGTTAAGTGCCTTTCTTTTTAAAGTTTCGCCGGATTTCTTAAAACTTGTTTTGATGGCATGTTAAAGCGGAACTTTTTCATCGACGTCATTTAAAACGTGACCTCCCGCACGCAAACCTTCCTTGCCGACAGTACGTGCACCGTGTACCAGTATCGGTAATACACGCCGAAAAAGACCGCCGAGAAAGCTTCCTATTCCATGTCTTCTCTGATAGCTCAAGCTGATATAAGCTTTTGACACGCCGGCCCTATCAGCCTGTGCGCTGTAATAATTTACGTAATAACTCATTTTATAGTGTCATATAATTGCTTTAATCAATTTTTTTTAATGCAGTGTTACCCTTAGAGTATCAAACTCGAATAGTATCGGAAGACCAACATGATCTCTTATATCTATTTCAATAGTACGAAATTCTGTATGTAAAAGAGGAATGTTATTAGGTGAAGAAAATTGAGTAACCAGTGTGAGTGCAAAAACGTTGTCCTCCGTTATCAGCGGATCTACAGCTGGCTGGAATCGAGATGACGATGACGATTCGGGTCTACCAGCTGGTGCTGGTGGTGGTGTGGTAAACCTCTTATGAGCACATGACTATTCAAACGTATTTGATGTTTTAAAAAAGTAGATGAAAATGCCGTATTAATAGACGAAGTAATCCTTTTCGTCCAATATCTAGGATTTCCTACAATCTCTCGTGACATACCTATCACCTGAAGGAATGTTGCAAACTGATATTGACCTGGTGTGGGGACGGTTTTTTACATCTCAGTGCATCGTTTATTAAATCACCAATATTTAAATCTGGTGCAAGTTTACCGTCGATAAAAACAATACCGCGGAAATGCCATTTTATACGCTTGCGTACATCAGGTTTAAGAAATCGTTAAGATTAAAGTTTTTTGGAATAGTTGCGAGAATATAATCATATTTAATGATTGATTATTATTATTATCATCATCATCAACAGACACAATTTTTTTGATATTCTTTACTCGTTTTTTTGGCTTTTGCGATTCACCGGCAAAAAATAGAAATATTTGTACAACTTGATGATGTATTTTCCATTTTTCGTTGTCGTCTTTTAAAAATGGAGAATTCAGTATTTTGCTTATTTCAGCATCGTGTTTACTCATAATATTTCCCGTATCTGTTCAGTACCATCAGCTGTCTTTATATTTTTTAAAGGTACATAAAGAAACGAAAAACCATCGGTAGGAAAAATATTTGCTCTGAAACGACAATTATCCGGTGTTGATTGTTTCAAATCGAGAAGAAGATAACCATGAGGTTTAGATGTTGCATCCTGTTGGGCTTCCTGCAAAAAACGTGGATTCTCAGGATATATTTGTCGTGCAAGATGTTAAAATTGTGCTCGGTCTCGAGGGTTTTTAAAAACAACAATTCAATTAGAATTAATCGAGATATCCCTCTGGCCGTGACCCTGATGAAATAAATTCTGTGATGGAAAAACGATACTAAGATTTTTATGATGGTTGCCGTTGGTGCAGAGATCTACAGTGGTATTATTTGAACTGTGCACATGAGTTCGTTCCGTGGTTAAAAATGACCATCGGTAGACACTCGAGTTGGTTCTGGCGCTTAC
Organism: Euceroptres primus; assembly: GCA_037177015.1. Lineage (NCBI taxonomy): Eukaryota > Metazoa > Arthropoda > Insecta > Hymenoptera > Figitidae > Euceroptres > Euceroptres primus. Next base: position 7,772 of record JBAGKK010043624.1, on the reverse strand, counting down.
CGTTCCTTTTCTGATCTTTTACCCCCACCATCCCGAGGTAGGCACTCGAGTTGACTCCAGCCATTACCCAAGGCCCCTCCGTCCCTACTCTGATCTTCTACCCTCGGACCAAGATACCCTTGTCGCTGAGAGAGTTACGATAAAACAGCTACTGTCAAATAATAAATCTTAATAAATAATCGAGCTATTTCCCGGGCCCTAAAATCGCATACAAGTTATAATTTTACACATATCTATTGTCAAAATTTAAACTACAAACCTGTTAAGCTAGCTATATCTTTAAGGTTTAATTTCAAATTCGCGACATAGAATTAAACTTTGCCTGGTTTCTCTGCCAAAAAATTTCCTTTCTTTATAATTTCTCTACTTCTTTCTCCAGTGCTTCTCATTTTTATGTAAACTTCGGATTGAAAATCTTTTAACTCTTCGATGAATGAAAATACATTTGGCTTAGTATAAAAATTAGCGTTAAATTTATAATGAAAGGATTCGCAACCATTCTTAGTACGCCTGGTTGTGGGTGAAAACTCAGCCCAAATATGAGGTGAAAAATTTAAACCTCTTGCTACATATGTTACTAAAAGGTAATCACAAAATATGTGAACTCTCTTGTCAGTCAGTAGAATCGTCATAACGTCGTCAGAAAAGCAATCATCTACGTCTGACGGGTCTAAAAATGCAAGGCCGAAAAAGTTCTTTAAAAAATTTCCGATTTCTGAATTTTCTTTTTTATACTCTATACCCAATCCAAATTACTGCCGAATTTTTTATCACCAAAAGCTGCTTTTCGTCGCCGCGTTCCAATCGCATCATCTTATCTGATTTGATTCGAACCCGCGCCGCGCTGCCACCCGCCCGAGCGCTTCGAATACAGTTTAATTTCACTCGTTTACTTTTACCTTTCAAGTGTTTGCAAACAAAGATGTGAAGGATGAGGGTGCTCAGCAGGAGCACTTTCGCACTTTCGCTTTTATCTGACCGAGAGAGGGGGGAGAGGGGTAGGCAAGAGAGAACGTGAGCGTGATCGAGAGAGAGGGAGGGAGGGAGATTATAATCTTAGTGTTTCCTAAATATACTTCCGCGCAAGGAGTATGAGGATAGTGAGGTGATGGTAGGTCGTGATTATAATGAGAAAACAACGATATGGTAGGTAAAATATTATTTTTATTTCAAAGTTCAGAAATTATTCCAGGAAAAAATGTTCAAGTGTGTTATTATATTTTAAAACAATTTGCGTTTTTTTTTGTTAGGTATAAAACTACATATTCAATGCTTGAATACTCACAGACGTACAAATTTACTAAAAACATTTTCTTTCAGGGGCGTGCACAAAACATTAACACTTCAGTGCGTAATTTTACATTTCACATTTTTGTGACTGTCTCATCCACGTCCAGACCGGAATCCCCAATTCCTGGAAAGCTACGGCATTTCCCCCACTGTTCACCCCCACCCTTTACTCGCGCCAGAAGGCTTCAACAACTCCTCGTCTGTCCAAATGTTACGTACGGCTCTATTTGTTACAAACAAATGAATTTTGTAAAACTCAAAATTATGCTGAAAAAATTAATGCTGCAAAAAAAAAGTTTCTTCTCTTATTTATATTGTAACTGAATTCGTAAATGATTTGTAAATGAATTGCGAATCCTGTTTTATTTTTTATGTGGGATCGTTTCCATCTCCCTTTGTACTAAAAGGGTTGTACCAATTGTCACTTTTTTTTAACTAAAATAAAATGTGCGTGCAAAGGAGGAATTCAAATGAAAAGATAAATTTTGAGTCCAAGGTGCCCAAGATATGTAAGAGCGAATTTATTTAATTTTATGAAGTGGAAAACATACAATAGTGAATACAATATTTACCGACAAGATAGTTAAACTCTTACCGTACAAAAAGGCCTTACAATACCACTCCTGAGGAAGAAGAGAGGAGGATGAATTTTTTGTCCTGGACTTTGGTTCTTCCAGAATGGGCAAAAATTGGAATATCGCTGTTAAATTAACAGCCCTAATCTTTTCGCGCAACACATTTCTTAACGCGACACCTTGCTTCTGCTTTACGCTATTAGTTTTGTCGAGAGAAAAAAGTGGTTGGTTTCTAACCAGAAAAGTTGAAGGTACTTTTAAACAGTCAACTTCTCACCAACTTGAATTTCTCGATATGTCTAATCATGATATTTTGACAGGTTACCACTATTATTTTGAGATTCGATAGTAATAAATTGTCAGAATCACTCTCTACAATTGTCTGGATCTGAAATAATCACAAAATAAATTTATTTCCCCGGTCGACTCTTTTTGGCTACGAGAATTTTAATTTTACGTCCACTCAACGCGATCTGCGAGGGACTTCTCGGCTAGAACACAATACTGAGCTCTATAGCTTGACTAGGCAGGATGCAACTAGATCTTTGGTTGTTCCGAATTATGGACGGGCCCTATGAAGGAATCCGTTTTACTTATTATTCTGAGATCTGATCGTTACCAAGATCCTCAGAAGACTAAGATTTTGATTTGGTCTACTCGTCCGCGTCGGTGCATCGCGAGGTCAATCACGGAGTTGTGGAGCTTTTATGAAAATATTTTATTTATTTATTTCCTTGCTTGGACCGGCTAGTTACAATGTTAGCCTGGAATACGGCATTCAAAAATTTGAGAGAAGTCCATAACTGGCAGATACGGACTTTCCTAAAATACCGGTCGGCTTTCTGAAGCCGTCGTGGTTTCAAAGAAGTCCTATATACATAGTTAACGGCGTTTGTCTGAAACATCCGACACCGAGAAAAAAAGTGTTTATTTCGAGAAAGTCCGTTCCTGCATTTATTATAAGTAAATGTCTTTCAAGTTATAATTCACCTGTAGTTGTTAAAATATTAAGTTTTTAAGTTTTTAAAATTGAATAACTGTAAAAAATGTTTTCGATTACTTTAAACAAAATTAATTTTAAAAACTGTTTAAAAAGTTTGGTTTTATTTATTTATTTTTTCTTTCAACATGGTTTTTAGATTGAAGAATATACTGTTAGAAAAATCTGTAGTAGATTTAAGATACAAGTATGTGAAGCAAATATGCAGCACGGCTATTGAAATTTAGGATACATGTATCATCTGTTGTTTATAATAAAATAGTGATTTATAGGGGTCAACTTCTTCCAAAAATATCTCTAAATACAAGAATTTTATTACGCGTGAAGTATTTTTAGGTTAGGAATTTTAAATGTTTAATCAATTATACTTCTGTAAATTAAATTCAACTTAAGTTATATTTAACTAGAAGAAAATATCTTACTTTTTTAATTCTAATCTAAATTTATTGCTAGAATTATTTATAATTCCTGTTAAATGGAATTATGTGAATTCGGAAATATACATGTATCTTAAATTTCATATACATTTTAAATTTAAGATTCACTTATAAAGGGATTACACTTTATATAAAACAGAATTATTATAAAACTAAATATTCAAATTTGTAATGATGATATTAAACAATAATAACAAATCTTTATATAAAATTGTTTATTTAATAAGAAAATGATAATCTATGACAATTTCTTAAGCAGAAAATTGGGGAAAGTAACAAGAATTAATTGTCATGTTTAATAACAATTTTATTGTATACACAATTACACACTCTTACAAAAAGAACACAAGATGAATAAAGAACTCATAATAAAAAGTAATATTATTCAGAGATTGTGTCCTCGCCTACACAATTGAATACAATTTTTTGGTTTCCAAAATGTGCATTTTTGAAAAATCGGTATTAACGAAGCCTTTAAAAACCTAAACATTTTTCTTCTCGAAATGTATTAATCGGAACAAGAAACGTTAACTGATGGGATATTTCTTATCCTTACCGAGTACAATTCAGCGCAGGTTTCCAATTTTCAAAGTTCGCATTTTTGAAAAATCGATACCAAAAAAAGTTTTTCAAACTGAAAAATATTTGGTGAATCTGCATTTTCGTTTTTTTCTTCAGAACTTATAATTCGTCTATTCGTGTAGATTATAATTCTTGAAAGAAAAATTGTTGGAGATGGAATTTGAAAAACACGAATTTTGAATTTCGGACAGTTGCATTAAGTTGTACTTGAATGACTTAAATTAAAAAATATTGCTGAGACGAAAATTCAATTTTTAAATGATAATATAATTTTGGTCTAATTTGAGTTGTTTCATGCATTGTTAAAAAATAAAAGCATTTTCTGATGCAATAAATACGCCATTTTCGCAGAACATCCCAACAATAAAAAATCTATTGTAAAGAGAATTAAATATTAGCACTTATTTGGGTTAACTTATTTGTTGTAAGCAACAAATAAAATATATATTGTTTGCAATTTCGTAAGAGGTGAGGAGTGTGAAATGAGGGAAAGAGAGGAAGGAATTTCTTAATGATAATAATGTATGTTGTCTTTTATACTGAAGGTTAAAATTTGCTGTTTTCTAAAAGAAGAAAATAAAATGTTGACAAGTTCTCCATGTCTGTCCTTTGATTGATTGCTGACGGATTGCTGACTATATCGACTGCTCCTATTTGAAACAACGCCTGACAATTTCAGACTCCTCTCTCAGCACGGAAAAGTTGGGGTGGTGGTTGATACTGCATGAATTCTTGTGACGTAGATTCGAGAGCATGCCGGTGACGTAGATTCGGACGCAGCCGGATGTTTTTGGTGTGACTTGGGGAGTTTATGAATTATTTGATTTTTAATATAATTATGAGCCATTTTTCGTATCTACTCTGTATATAATATAATTAAATTTTAGTTTATTACATATCATTCATAATAGAAGATATTGCAATATAATAATAAGATTTATAAATACATGTTCTTCAACATGCCACGATTCTCTCTGTTAATACTTGCAATATGATTAATTAATAAATAAATTATAAATGATTAATAATGATTAAATTAATTAATTATAATTAATATTATTCACTATTTAATTATGTAATTATAATCATTATTAGTTACAATAATAACACAACCACACAAAAAAAAAGTCTGGTACTTTTGACGAGACACATGTATTCCTGTGTATTTTGAGACGCTGAATCCGAATCTGGGGTCAAAATAGTACCTTTCACGATTGATTTTCGATATAACCTCAAAAAATCGTATTTTTGAGTATATGATGGTGAAACATGGTTTTATTAAAGATTTCAAGCTGCTGAATTCATATATAATATCAGTTCAGTGATATAACTAGAAAATCTGCAATATAACCTGAAAACAAAATTGTCTGAGCGGTGCTATAGCTTCATTCTCACACCCTAACGTCCCCCTTCAGGGCAGCGCGCCTTCGCTGGCTTCGTTCCTGACTGGGCTGGAAGGTGAATCATTCTACACATCTCTTTTTAGAGCAGTTGTCATCACTTCCAGTACCTAGTGCAGTAGCAGGTAATGACACTTAATATTTACACTCATCGTTGGATTATGGGTCGGGCTCGGGGGTAGACGGTCCTTAATTCAATGCTATTAAAATCCAGTTTGAACCGCATTTAAAGCAACAAGCGAGCAATCTTATGTCAACATTCAGGATCGCATATATAGTCTCTGAACGTACAAAAGTGAATGCGCAGAGAGTCGCGTTGTAAACAACTGCTTGCGGCCCTGACTTTTCGAGCAATGTAGGCCGGTCAAGGGAGGCTTGGGGGGAGACAGAATCAGTGAAGCATGAACGAATATGAAGCCGGCCCGAAATCCAGTGGCTCATAATCCAGCGATGATTGTAAGTGAATTCAAAGGATGCAAATGAATGGACACTCCAGTCCAAAGATTTATGATTAAATCATAACACAAAAGGCTCAGAACTTATAGTTCAGAAGAAACGCAGTAAGCTTACTTACGATAAATATGATGAGAAAGACTTCTCTAAGAGAAGATTGTTTTAATACAGTATGTTCTTGGAATAATGTAACAGATTTGTTCGTTACTATGCAGATTTGACTTAAGAACTGGGTTCTGCGGCTCAAAATCCATTAAAATGCAATGCTGGCTGTTGCTGCTGTAAGAATTGTTTTTGAGGTTATGCCATAGAATTCTCAGTTATATAACTAATTTGGCTCCATTTTTGGAACCAGCAGTTTGAATCCCGTAAAAAAAACACGTTTTTCCATCATATACTCCAAAATACGGTTTTTTGAGGTTATGTCGAAAACCAATCGTGAAAGGTGCTATTTTGACCTCAGATTCAGATTCAGCGTCTCAAAACACATAGGAATACATGTGTCTCGTCAAAAGTACCAGACTTTTTTTTGTAAGTATAAATTCTTTTTCATAGTATGGCTCATAATTATATTAAAAATTAAATAATTCATAAACTACCCAAGTCACCACAAAAGCACCCAGCTGGAGATGTCTATTTTGCGGTACTGGACTTCTGAATCCACGTAACGAGAGTCAACAGATTGCACGCGGTATCAACCACCACAGCAACTTTTCCATGCTGAGAGAGAAGTCGAAGAGGTGGAAGTGCAACATCTGTTGTTTGAGAAAAATCCCTGAAAATTCTCCTCGCTGTTCAGGTCTCATCTATAGCATCCCCTGCATTAACTGTGCGGCAGTAAACATAGGTACCAAAAAAACGACCACTACATACCCGCATAACAGAACACACAAAAGGCGTTTACAAACCCCCAAACAAATGGACAGCAATGAAGCAATTATAACATTACTAATAATAAGATTGATTAATAACATTAAATTTATATCGACAAAAAATAACTTTCCTTTACCAGCACACGTATGGAAGAGTGGTTTCTCTCACTTCTTATAATAGATAGCCGTCCCTTCCTGTCCAATACGTCAGTAGTATAGCTATTGAGCTACAGGGTCACTTACCGACCGAGCAGGGTTCGAGTCCGTGCTAAGTTACCGTCAGTCGGTAATACCCTCGGTCAGTGAAGCAGATTTCCAATGTGCCAACAGATGACGCCACTGTCTGACGTCGGTCAGTAATGCAGATTTCCAATGTGCCAACAGATCGCGCCACAGCCTAAAGTCGGTCCATAATGCAAATTCTCAATACACCAACAGATGGCGCCACTAGTGCAAGGTTCGAGTCCATGCTAAGTTACATGCAGTCGGTAAGTGGCCTCGGTCGGTAACGCAGATTCCTAATGCGCCAACAAATGTCTCTACTAATGCAAGGTTCAAATCTGTGCTAAGTTACTGGCAGTCGGTAATACCATAGGTCGGTAATGCAGATTCTCAATGTGGATTGTACCAACAAATGGCGCCACCGTCGATATTACACTATGTCGGTAATGCAGATTCTCAATGCGGATTATACCAACAGATGGCGCCACTGTCTCAAGTTACCCGCTGTCGGTAATTCAGATTTCCAATGTAGATTGTACCGTCTGATAGCGCCACCGTCGCAAGTTACCAGCAGTCGGTAATCCAGATTTCTAATGCGGGCGGCCCTAAAAAATGGCGCCACTGTCGCAGGTCGGTAATACCATCAGTCGATATGAACACCAGTCGATAATGCAGACTCCTGACATGCAACAAGTCTCGGTCGATACGACAAGGGTCTACCTTACCGACCTAAAACCAAATGCGTCACTTGCCGTCAGATGACGCCATTAATGGAAATTACCGACAGTAATTATTATTTTAAGTCGGTATTACCATGAGCCTATATTAGCACCAGTCGATAATTCAGATTCCTGACATGTGCTGAGCCTCGGTCGATACATTAGGGTTCTACCTTACCGACTTCGAACCTCAGCCTTGGGATTCCCTTGACTTTATCAAAT
>JBAGKK010043614.1:0-10399 GCA_037177015.1 Euceroptres primus | reverse complement strand
TTAGGGTTTAATGATGCCCCGATCCTTCATCGAAACGAAAGGTCTGATTGTCATAAATCACTGTAATACAGCTATTCCAAATCTCAATCTATTATCTCCAAGTCATAGAAACTTGCCTTCAAGACATATTTGAAGTCTAGCTCCGTCTCAAAAATGAGACATTGAAACATGTCGTCAATTTGACTTGAGCATGTCTTGATTGGGAGTGTGTCTAGTCGAAACCAAGTCGAAAATTTTTACACGGGGGGATTAGAGCGCTACTAAATGTTCCAAAAATCTGTTCTAGATTCTTATTTGCTGATTTACGATTCCTGCATAATATATTAAACAATGCTATCGACAGTCCTACTCTAGTTTCAGAAATTAAATTAAAAGCAACTGCAAAATCTCTTCGATCTAAACTACTTTTTTATGTACCTAGTCACCGAGCGAATTCCGCGATGTCGAGGATCCGTCAATAAATAATAACAATAACAATAATTCTATATTAAGTTGTCAACCAAGAAACAAAATATACACTAACATATGAACATTGTACAAGGTACCGAAAACAACTTAAAGAGCGAAGTACAACTCGAACAATAATGTTGTTCATTGAAGAAAATTGTTTAATGACATGCATTTTGATTAAATTAATCCACTTGCTTGAAAGAAACGAAAGCCTTGGGTTTAAAATATGCAGTAAATTATATTTTGTTAACCGATTTTATGAACGGGCCTCTGCATTTTTTCAGATATTAGTTATTTATTTTGTATTATTTGTTCTTTTGAATCATTTAAACCACTCGTTTCCTTTGAATATGCACAAAAATATTTGGTTGTTTGAAAGGAACGTAGATTGATTGAAAAAAAATCTTCAGTGAAGTATAATCTTTCGTGAATTAACCCAAATTTTGGTTTAAACAACTACATTATAATATTAACACGTGACAAAAATCGACTCAAATTTCTCATCTATTTTACATGACAATCGAATTTGGTCAACGTAAAATATATTGGATTAATTGAAGCAAAATGCATAAACAATTTTCTTCAATGAACATCATTGTCCTTCTGAGTCGCTAGAAACTAAATAAAAGCAGCAGAGGAATGTTAATATACATAATTGAATGATTAAACGAACTTACCTAAGTGAAGTTCTATCACAGTTGTATGAAGCGCCTCTTCCGAAAGATAAAATGTAATTCCATGCCGAGGCGCCACGAGTTTAAAGACAGACCAAAACGAAAGATTAGGTTTTCCTCTTCTACGTCGTTTCGCAATACTTCATTTCTTTAAAGTTTAGTTGTAACCTCAAAAACAATAATGGGATCCGATATTTTCGGACGAGGGAGGGAGGGAACTATCTTTCGGCAAAGGCGCTTCATACAATTGTGATAGAACTTCACTTAGGTAAGTTCGTTTAATCATTCAATTGTATTCCGCACCTCTTCCTCAAGATAAAATGTAGATGTTGAAAGTTGGTTACGCTATAGAAATAAATTAGCACTTTATTTGAAAAGGCCAATACAATTATCTATTGTGAACATGAACGAGAAGACGATTTTTTTTTTTTAAGTTATAACTCTAACATAATGTCTCTTAATTATCTAATATGGCTTGTCCAAATGATCTTATATCCCCAAGAATAGGCCTATCGTAGAACTTAGCAAAGGTGGTCGAATTCTCTGACCAACCTGCTGATTTTCTTATCTGATCGATATTAACACCTTTACGTTTAGCGGCAGATGTAGACGCGTGTCTAGTGCTATGCGCTGAGAAAATATCTGTATCTATGCCACATTCATAGAGGACATCCTTTACCCATCTGCTAAGGGTTTGGGTAGATACTTCTTTAAAAGGCTTTTTAAAATATATAAATAAGTTCTTTGTATTTCCCCTAAGTGGCTTGATCTTCTCTATATAAAATTGAAGGATGCTTGAAGGGCAAATATTAATGTTTTTGTGATAAAAGGGTAAAATCAAACGTAGCTGATTATTACCCGGCCTAGAAGTCTTAATCCTCTTTGGTACCGTAATTTCTATTAAGGGTATGTGATACATAATGACGTCACGAATTATCGATTTTTTACTTACATTCAGCAGGTTTCTTAAGAGAGAAATGCAAGTCTAATGCTAAAATTTTGGGAAATAGTAAAGAATATATTAAGGCATCGATGTCTGGCACGTTTCAGTTTTTATTTTGAAAAAAAAAAATTGTTCAAAAATTTTTTTTTTTCAAAATAAAAACTGAAACGCACCAGGCATCGATTCCTTGATAAATTCCTTATTATTTCTTCAAATTTCAGCATTATATTTGTATTTCTCTTTTAATAAACTCGCTGAATATAAATAAAAAATCGGTCGGTAATTCGTGACATCATTATGTATCACATACCCTTAAGTCGTGTTTAAAAATAACGTTTTCAATGAAGTATTGCGAAACGACGTAGAAGGAGAAGACCTAATCTTTCGTTTTGGTCTGTCTTTCAACTCGTGGCACCTCGGCATGGAATTGGTGAGTACTACATTTTATCTTGAGGAAGAGGCGCGGAATACACACACACACACACACACACACACATATATATATATATATATATATTCTCAGCTGGTTAAAATTTAAAACGTCAAACACTTCAAACATGGAAAAAGGTTATACTGAAGTAAGTTCTCAAAATCTGTCAAAAATATATTTAAAAATGTTTTTAGAAATAAAAAATAAAAATACAAGTGATAAGAGTATGGATATGTACAGAAAATCATTCAGAAATAATAAAATTTTTTGTAGATGCTTTACTGATTTTTTGCATAGATGTGAGCCTCCGTATAACAGACATCAACATAGCTATTCATTTAAATATAATATTCTAAGTAAGCATTTTTGATCAGTCTTAATTAATTAATAAATTCTTAAAATTGAAAAATAAACTAAATAAAATAAAATAAATCATAAACTTTTAACTAAAAAAATTGTAAAAAGACCTGCAAATTCTCTACTATAATTGAACCACCCCGTGTACAAATTTCGAAACCCCGATGAGTTTTCCCTACTTTCCATCGGACTCTAGTAAGGAACGTAACGCTTTTTTTATTTGAGCCCCGCTAGACTTTCTGGTAGGATTCTAGTGGATTCATAAAAATAGTCGAATCTTTATGAAACTAGGTGTCTCATTTAAATATGTGAACCATTGAAAATCGGTATTTCACGTCGTTGTAATGTTCGAAGATTTTTAACATAAAGAAAATGGAACTCTTGAAATCTAGAATTCGTCATTGATTTTTCATTTCGACCCTCCTAAACCCCTTTTATGATGCCCTAAAAACCACCCTCATAGCAGGGTAATTATGTAGATGTAGTTTGACAGAATATTGACAGTAACTATCACTTTTTCCGCATTTTTTTTACAGATCCACATTAGTAGATAATTCTTACTATTTTATTTACCTTTTAAGTAATTTTTTATTGTGTAAACAATTTTTATTTGTTTAAATAATTTATTTTTTCACAAATATTGTGAATTGATGGTGTTTTCTTAATGCTACAAGATAATTATTCAACATTAAGAGACAACGTATACAATTCAGTTGTTTTTTATTTGTTTAAACAATGTTTAATTGTTGAAATGTAACTTCTAACTTGAATCCGGCACAAAATCATAGTTTTTTGTAAATTTTTCAACAAGTTCCATGAGTTTATTGTAATTAAAATTTTTTAAACTTCCTATGAATTGTTTAAACAATTTTGATTTGTGTAGGTAATTTTTTTATCTCAAAATATCATGAAGTAATGATACTCTTAAAACACCGCAGCATCATTAATCAATACGAAAAGTCGGCGAATTAGTTTAGGTTACTTATAAATTTCTTAAACAATTAGTAATTATTGAAATGTAAACAATTTTTATTTGTTTAAAAAATTTTTATATCTCAAAATATCGAGAATTAATGGTATTTTTATAACACTATAACCTAATAAATCAATATTTCGGTTAAAAATAACACTTCAACATTTATTAATTGTTTAAACAATTATAATAATAAACTGGAATTAATTTGCCGATCTTTGATATTGATTTCTTAGGTTGTAGTGTTATAAAAATATCATTAATTCATGATATTTGCAGATAAGAAAATTATATAAACAAATAAAAATTGTTTAAAAAATCTCTTGAAACCTGGTCAACCTGCCTTTACGAAATCTTTGAAATATCTTGAAATCTTTTAAAGTTTTTGAAATCTTTCAAATCTGATGTAAACTCAAAAATCGAATGGCCAATCCCCCGAAATCTTTTCAATTCAAATAATTTGTTTTAAAAACGTAAATTTTGTTTGATTGACCCATTATTTATTGAATTAAATAAATCTTTTTCGCAGTTATATAATATAGTATATATTCATAACTATACGAAGCATATAATGTGGTTGAAAAAATTCCTAATGTGTGTCGATTGAGAAATTGCATGTACAAAAAAAAAAAATGAATTTCAAAAGATTATGGAAGTGGGTAGGCAGAGTCGTTTGCTTTCATGTTGAATCGATAGTAGGATTTTCTCTGATTATCATGAAACATTCCTACTGGGAAGTCAATAAAATCACGCCAATAAAAGCTTGTGACCACGACATATACGTTGGTATGTTACATCGTAAAATTTCTTTTACCGATAAATCTATAGTTTTCCATTAGAAGATCACTGAGCAGACAAAATGCGTGAGTGGCGCTGTATGGCGCAAGTACTTGTTTCAAGTTTAGTCGTGCAAAACGTGACAGATATATTTTAGTGACATCAAGCCTTAATTTAAAACTTGAATAAAAATTTATATTCAGGTACAAATTTTCCATTTTGGTTGAGAATTTTTGAGAAAGCATTGTAATTATGAAGACATGATATTATAAATAAATATTGCAATCTTATTGCAAATTATTGTAACGAAACTATAGGAAATTCTCTCTCTGTATACACATAACTTTTAAATATGTTTTTATATGATTTCATCACCTTTAGAGACGAACTATAGCAAAAACTATTTGTTAAAAGGCAGTGAGAGGTCAATTAGAACTATTCCTGTTCAGAATACATTTATACGCGCCTTATAAATCTCTATGTCCTATATTTCAGCATCACGTTCCCATCACGTCAAACACGACGGGAAATCTTTCATTTGACGTATCGGTACGTATGTATGTAGTTCTCGGCGATTCTCACTCGTGTAGTTAGGTGAGTATTTTATTGCCACTAATCGCGTGGCATAACTTCGTAATGGTTACAAATTGACGAATGAAAGACAAGACTCATCATATCCATGGTATGGGTACTCATCATTAGCATTACCCATTAGAAAATTTTGTACGGTGAAAAAAAGATCCGTTAAGTTAACAGAAGTCATCTGCTAAAATAGGGGCAGCATATTTTTTTTGTTATATTTACAGGAATTTCTATTAAACTTATAGTTGGTCACTAAATTTAACACTAGATATGTCTGTAGATTGTACAGAAATGTTTATGTTAGGTTAATAGAATTCTAAATTTTCTTTAAAAATGTTAACCTAAAAGACATTTCTGTTAATTCTATATGGATATATCTGTTAAATTTATTAGTGATAAGTGATTTGTATTTCACTCACTTGATACTTTTTAAGTTACCAAAATTAAAATTTAATGAATATTTTTATACTTCTTAACGACATATGGGTGAAAATCAAAAAGTTGAAATTTTTCAATTTTACACTTTGAACAAAAAAAGTATTTTTGATTCATACAAAACCTTTTTTTTCTCTTCATATTAATCGCAATAAGTATAAAAATAATGATAAGAGAGGTGAAAAAGTGCGCTTTTATTTTATATTGAAATTTTTTTAAATTTAATAACGAACTTTTGATTTCAACGTTTTGCAATATTCATTAAGTTTAAATAATAACTATATCTTCTTTTAGAGGCTTATGTAATGTTATCTTATCATAAAAAAACATTGCAATCAAAATGAAATATTGCTTTAAGATTATTAAAACTTATTTCTACATTTTAAAATAGACAAAATATCGATCATATTTCTTTTTGCAATTAAACTCACTGATTATAAATACCAGTTGTGTCACCGGATGACAAAGTTAACCATAAAAATTTTATTATTCAGAAGGATAACTTTACTCTGGAATAACCTACTAATTAAATGTTTTATAAGTAAGGAGTACATGTGTTTATTAATATTTCCTTTATACAATCACTTCCAAAATGTGCTTCATTTAATCATAAATCCGTGTGACCGGATGACATCGAATTGATGTACGAGCTCTTTAGGGCTTTCAAATTCTCTATTTGAGAAAAATAACGAATTTGAAAACCCTGAAGACAGCTTATGACTACTTATGAGTAATTGAATTTGGATTTAACTAATGATCTTATTTTGTTAATAAATTTATAGGGAATAATACTAATAAAAAATTGTTTTGTGACCGGATGATATAAAAATTCGCGGACATTTAAAAAGTGATTAATACTTTGCAATTATGAATAGGAAAAAAATATCAACTATATTTTGAAATTCTGAAATCAATTCTGAAAGTGTACGTGCATTGATCTGGAGGTTTCTGTAAAAAAATATAATGCTACAAAACTGACAAAGTGTAATAGGGGACATGGGACCGGATGACATTTACTCATATTTAATCGAATTTATTTTAATATGGGATGAAATAAAAATAATTCTTACATAAGATTTTATAGATAAAAAAACGCTTAATAAGACCCTGTAATTATAACAATTATTTCTTCATATATAAACGAATAATATTTCAGGGACATGATATATTGCCAGCTTATATATATATATATATATATATATATATATATATACAGGAGTTCATAATTGAAATAAATGAATGGCCCCGGGTTGTCAACTCGAATAATATTCGACATAATTTTGCTTTCAAATATTTTTCATCGTTGCGAGGTACCATTTTACGAACATATGTATTTGCCGAAACATGCAGGTTTTATTTTTGTATAACGCATGAGTGAAAATAAAAAATTTGGTAATACCATTTCATTGGAATGTTTTTCGCTTATATTTAGTGAAATAATTGTTTTAATTAGGGTTTATTCAGTTCGTCTTTGTTCTTAACAATGCCCTATGTGCCAATTACTTTTACTTTACTCTACATATATCAAACTAAATTTGATTATAAATATGTGTGAATGCGTCCCTATACTACATTTTTTCATTTTACAGTATATTTTTTGGCAGAAAATTCAAGGTTTAATTATTTAGGTACGTATGCTTTCCGAATTGATTGCAGAATCAGAAAATAAAGCTAACTTTTGCTATTTACATAATTTTTATTAATTTTACAATCAAGAAGTTTATTTTCCCATATAAAACTAATATTTCAAGATCTAATATGACAAAATTCAGTTAGACATAAGTTACGTAGTTGTAAAAAATCAATATTCCGATTATTTTGCAATTATTAAAACAATTTCAAATAATCTTAAAGTAATATTTTAATCTTATTATAAAGTTTTTCAACATCAAAGTTATAACAAAAATATAAAACTGCATTATCAGAAATAACTTCAAGCATTTTAGTTGAAGTTTTATTCAACTATTGTAACTGAATGTATTTTCAATCAAAATAAATGAATTTTCAACAAAAATAAATAAATTTTCAGTCACTTTTCATTTATTGTGGTCGAAAATTCAATCACTTTTCATTTACTCGAAAATTAATTTTATTGATCGAAAATTTACTTACTTTGGTTGAAAGTTAATTTATTTTGGTTCAAAATTTGACATTAAAGTTTTAGCTGTAACGAAATTAAGTATTTATTTTAAAAACTGTTGACATTCTATAATAATTGATGCCTTTATAATTTTCTTAAAATTAATTTAGAAATCAAACGTAGGTCATCAAATAAAAAAAGTTACGAATATAAATCAAAAGCGTACTTCATCTTGCAAATCCATTGTTTTTATACTTCCTGTGATTAATATAAAGAGAAAAAAGCAAGTTTTATGTTGAACTGATTTTTTCCCCTTTAAATCTAAAATCGAATTATTGCAACTTTGTAATTTTCACCACTATTCATGTATTTATTACCAATTACATTTATACATATGTTTTTAAAAAGACTATTGACTCCAATAAAAAGACTATTGACTCCGATAATATATACTTATTACTTGATAATTGTACAGTAAGCTATTGACATGAATAAAACCTGTTAATTGAATGATTACGTATCAAACTTATCGGATATGTGATCAACTCTCCTTCCATTATCCGTTTTCATCTTTTAGCTTAGGTATCAGTTGGAGAAATCCAGTAAAGGGGAATTCTTCCTTTTCGATGTATCTGCGTGTATCAGATTGAAGCATTTCACCAGAAGCATTTGTCAAGAAGTGCCGTCATTTCGTATAAGGCTTACAAGACTCGTTGAAAATTACTGTGAGATGGATCGGTTATGTATTGGGCTCATGTCTGTTTATGGTAACTTTAAAGACATACCTGACACTTTGACAGATGTCATAAAAACACAAGAATGTAATAACGTACCTTCAAAAAGAAAAGAAGAAAGTTGTTATTTTATAAGAAAAACTCTTTAAAAATTAAATTGTAAAATCCACAGCTCATAAACATTAGTTTTCTTCGTATAGAGTGCAGGTAATCTAAATTGAAACACATAAAGGAATAACAAAGTTCATAAATCGAATCACGAGACTAGTGAAAGTGCCGTGGATGCCGAACATGGACACAGTTTAACAATGTTCGAGCCTCATTTAAACACTACCGCGTTATAAAGATTTGAAGATACGGCATACATACATTGTACAACTCTTAGATTTCTGTAACGTGGCTGTAAACAGCCAAACATGCTGAAAGTATGTCCATGATATCAGAAAGTTCCTGGTTACTAGTAACTCGATGACGACATAAATACGACACAAGACTAGAGATATTGCTGTGAAAACTTTCAATTGAAATTTCCATTTTCATTTTGAAAATCGTGAAATTTTCATTTTCGAAGCTAGATATTCGTGAAAATCTTCACTATGCAAAATTACATTAAAATTTTTATTTTATTTATGAACGAGTTTTAAATTTTAATATGAATCTTATGGGGAATTTCTTAAACTTCATAGTATTAAATATAAAATATTAGAAAATTCCAACAATAAGGGTGACTTTAAAGGTTGCGGATTAGGGTGGTCCACAAACACCTTCTTTATTTTTGAATCGCGCTATCAAAACTGGTAATACCTCTGGGCTAGAAATAGACCCCCTATTTTTTCAAATTTTTAAAAAAATATTTAGAGGTCGCTCAAATCACTTTTGTGCCAAAAAAATATTTTCATCATATTTTGATTTTTTTAAAACAGATATTTTACTAATAAAAAAGATTTTTCTGGTGGAAAATGTTTGTCAATATACAGCATGCAACATTTTTTGCTAAGATTCCTAAAATTCTGAGGTACTCTTACACACAATAAGAAATAATTTTAAATCATTTTTAAGCAATTATTTATAGAAATAATTTTTAAAAATTAAAACTAAAACTAAAAAATCAAGAAAATTGAAAAAAAATTAATTTTTGAAATAAAAGCACTTTTAATCTTTTCTTTGTACCTGTTTTTGACAAAACAGCATATTTTAAAATCACCATCTTTCGCTTGTACAAAATTGGAAAACATAATTTTCAAAAATTTTAATGGAATAATTGTTAAATTACTATTTTTGCGATATTTAAACAAAATTAAAGGTACATTGCTAACTTACATTACTTCGAATTTTTCCAATCACTTTACAATATTAGATTTCTTGCAAGAAGGGTGATGCGTCCGGTATTTTGCGACGACTTGAAACAGATACTGCTTTTGATTTTCTTGTTTTGTAAGAACAGGATTGAAAGATTTCATAAATTAAGGAGAAAGAAGAACAAAAACAAGCAAATCAAATATATACATTTAAATTATTTTTCTTAAAAATTATGATATAAGTCAGCGATATACATTTAATTTTGTTTAAATATCATAAAAATAGTAATTCAACTATTATTTCATTAAAATCACCTAAAAATGATGAATTCCAATTTTGTACAAGCGAAAGAGAATCGAAAATGTGCTGTTTTGTCAAAAATAGAGAAAAGATTAAAAGTGTTTTTTTTTCAAAAAATAATTTTGTTTTCAATTTTCCTGATTTTTTACAGGTTTATTTTTAATTCTTTAAAATTATTGCTACATTGAGAAAAATAGATAGTGAAAAAGAGGGGAAGTTAATATCTGCAGGGCCGGCGAAACATATTAAATCCGGATGGGTAATTTCCAAAACCGAGAAAAGGGTCCTCGTAATTTTTACTTATTCCTTGATATTCTTCAGTTTTTCGGGTGGGTAATTACCCACCCTCAGAAATTTGAGGTGGG
>JBAGKK010043603.1:0-10400 GCA_037177015.1 Euceroptres primus | reverse complement strand
CAAATTATTTTGAATTTGAAGGAATAATTGGAAAATATCGAAAAATGGCCCTTAATTTCGTTCGGATCCCTGTTTTAAAGAAAACTTAATAACCTCATAAAACATGTCTTTTAGATTGTTACTGACCTAAAAGCAAACATTTTTATAAATAAAATGTTGAAATTCGTTTAAGTCAATTCTATTTTAGTCGCTTTTGTCGATTTTTTCTATTTTTTTAAAATTTGTTAAAATACACCAGATAAACGTCTGATGAGAGTATAAATTTACAGATTTTAGGAAGAACAATTTTGAACTATGAACTGCGATTACCATTTTTCTTCGTTTTCGAGAAAAATGAGATTTTTAATCGTTAAAAACGATATTTCTTCAATTTTAGAGATTAAACCCAATTTTCTTTACTTTCAAGTTTAGGAAACTTAATAATATCATATAACATGTTCTTCACATTGCTACTAAAGTAAAAACAAACATTTTTAAAACTAAAATATTAAAGTTTGGTAAACTAAATGCTATTGTAGTCAATTTTTTTCGATTTTTCCTATTTTTTTAAAGAAAAATTTGTTGAAATACTCAAAACAAAAAATCTGGTAAGGGATCGTTCACGTATCTCGTGACGCGATTTTCTTTTTTTTTTAAATAAAGATAGGAATAAAATTGCCGTGAAATTAAGAAGGACACAACTACATAAATAAAAGAAAACCGCGTCACGGTATATGTAAACGATCCCTAAGGGTATAATTTTATAGATTTTAGGAAGGGAAACAATTTTGAACGATAAACTGCTATTCATATTTTGCGCCGTTCTTGAGAAAAATGACATTTTTCATTGTTAAAAATGAAAAAATCATTTTTCTCAAAAACGCATAGTACGATTTTTCTCTTCCTTAGCATAAAATAACCGAGGGACATCCTCGAAACACGTACAAAAGAGAAAATAGATGTGCAAGCATTTTTGGGTTGAACTTAATCGAGGCTAGGCGTGTTCCCTAATAAATATACGTTTATGCTGCCAGACGATAACTAAAAGTACATAAAATTCCACGTAAATTGAAGAAAAACAATGTTCTTCGCAAACTTCGGAGTTATGAATTTATGAATTTTTACATTGTTTTTCGCAAAACAATGTATCTTCGCAAACTTCGGAGTTATGAATTTTCGAAACTTTGTGTTTTTTTACTGTTTTTCTCAAAAAATGGAAAATACATTTTCTTGATTATTTCTGCAATCCACACGTGAAAATTACACAAGGATAAATGAAAGAGAAATTTCTCATGCAATACACACGTGAAAACTACACAAGGATAAATGAAGTGAAATTTCTCAATTTGCATTGCAATACACACGTGAAAATTATACAAGGATAAATGAGATGAAATTTCTCAACTTTGAGAAATTTAAAAAAAAGCGTGTTTCTAACTCAAATAGGTCAAAAGTTATGACCTTTCAAAGTTGACCCTTTCTGTCTTTTGTGAGTCAAACGTACTGAAAAATGTAATTTCAGGCATGTTTTGACTAATACAATAAAATATAATGCACTGAATGATTAATAATGGCTAATTAAACATTTCTTATTAATAAAGTAATAATTATTCAAATAAATCAATTTTTATACTTACTTTCCATTCCTTCTACAAAGAATAGAATAATTAGGTTAAACAGGACCCATTCTTATCAGTTATTGCTTTAAAAGAATATTTTGTTTTATTTATACATAATGAATACTTACCTATTTTCAAATAATTTAGGACACAAAAGTAATCATAAGTGCTGAAAAAGTGAAAACTTAATTTTTAATTACATTTTTTTGTTTATAAATATGTTTTATCACTCATGAAAAGTAACTAATAAACAATTTTTAATTAATTTCTGCGAAAAAAACGAATGAAAAATGTGCAAAAAAATGAAAAATTGTTTTGTAAAAAAATTAATTAATTTATATAATTATTAGCTGATTTATAAGAAATGTTTAATTGATCATTAGTACTTATTCAGTGCATTATATTTTATTGTATTAGTGAAAACATGACTGAAATTACATTTTTCAGTACGTTTGACTCATAAAAGACAGAGAGGGTCAACTTTGAGAGGTCGTAGCTCGCGATCTACTGGACCAAGAGGGTTGTTCTTTATCTTAAATTAAAGATAATTACATCTACTTTAATAAATCTTTGGACAATTTTGGCGTCGGTTAATCGATTATACAAATTCTAGATAGTTTTATGAAACGTAGCGATTTTTGGACAAAAATCGAAAAAAACAGGATTTTTCGAAACGCTGTATCTCGGAACTATTTTTGGTGCTAGGCCATTATTCTTTTTTAAATTTCTCAGAATTTCGTCTACTTTCTTTCCTCTCTCTTCCTTTTTTCGCTAAAATCCATGGGAGAGCAGCAATCCACGCATATGTGATTTTTGGCACCTTTCTCAAAAAATATGCCCGGTCCAAAGTTCTTGTCACAAAACCAGATGGTATATAAGTGATCCAAACTGAAGCGATTAAGCAAAAAAAAGCGCTTGTGAGTTAATACAGTGTAAAATGACATTTTGACTGCACTAATTATCAATCTATGTTTTCTAAATTTGAAGTAACATCCTTCAAATTACATCTTTAGAATCTTTTTAGTCACATGATTGGAAGGGATACTTTTTATTCGTAATATTTTTTTAGTTTACTTGGAATGAAAAATGTAAACGATATTTTGTTGTCTTTTCAAGTAAATTTGAAAATAGAAAGTAATAAAAATGAATGATGAATGAGATTGCACGCAGCACAAAACTGCCACTTTGGAAAAACGACACGTCGTCAGAGAAGCTTTGAGTTTAAAGTTTAGTTCAAGCTTCAAGGGGTGGGAAATGTGAATGTTGGGATAGTCGAGAAAAGGTGTTAACGTCTCAAGAACCATGAAAGCGTTTAAGATGTTACGTCGCTCACCTGTAGTTAAAATCCACTGCATAATATATTTAAACGATGTTGCACAAAACTCTCCTTTCCTCTATTAATCCCTTGTGAATGCAAGTGCTTGCAGCTGCAGGCACTTGTAAATGAAAACTTGATACTATAAATAAAACGCAATTACACGAAGGTGCTTGTACCTTTGGTAATGACTGTATGTATAACCATCATCAGACTTCAAAAATATGAAGTACAGAAAAAACGTAAAACATTGTAGTGTAATAAGATTATTTGTATAGAGGGTTACAGACCTTGACAAGAAAAATATAAATGCCTTGTTCGTAAACTTATCATAGGTACGAGAAAAATAAGACATTTTGCTCGACACGATTAAAAAATTATCGTTCTGTTGTTTCACGATTAATGGTTCTCAGTGTGTAATTTTACACGCAATTCATTATCGTCATCGTGACGCAACGTAATTAATCGTCTCTGACGGTAAAGACTGTTGATGCCAACGAAGGTGCAGCGGTTTTCACTTTATTCTTTTAAAAAATAAATCAGGATCATGTGAACCGATGAATTAATAGCTTCCTGTAGTTTACTCCCAGATTGTGGAAATTTCAGAAGATTAAGCAAAAGACAATGGCTCATTTTTCACACGCATACTTTGAAATTTAAATATTTATTTAGGGGTTAAATGGTTGTTTCGAGTTAAAACTTTTAGGGAATGAAGGGTTCTTTTAGGCAAAATATTTATAAATTCTGCAAAAACTATTTAACAATATCTTAGAATTTATTATATCCTAGTGTCTAGGATATTTATTTTTTCACATAAGGGTGGTTTGGAAATTAGGACTTAGTTTCCGAATCATCTTTATGTGGAAAAATCAACTCTTTACTGAAAATCATTATAATTCGAGTTGCTTTTATTTCATGCATTCTATAAAAAAAAAATGATTTCTACCATTCCTTTTATTTCAAGTGAAGAAATTAACCCTACTTAAAAATATTTTAATACGAGTTTCAATCATTTTGTAGTATTTCTACTTTTCAATTGAAGGAAAAATTCATTAGGATATTATGAGAACTTGAATTCATTTTTACAGTATTCTTTACACTATATTTTATACCTTGAGAGACATAAAAGTGAAATGTTCCTTAAAATCCCCAGATATTTATTGACATTTATTGGCTTCCCTGGTATTTTTAGCACAAAAAAAATATCCCGCTTTTTCTAAAAAAATCTTTTTTTCCCGAAAAGAAAATTTCGTGTGAAACGTCCGAATTTTTAGAAACTGATTGTTATTTTCTTTATTTGTTAAACAAAATGAAAAAAATATTTTTTTCATTAGACGAGCACCGTTTTTAATAAAATATTTGTGTTCAATCCAAAATGCCTTATATCGGTGACGAAACTACCAAAGATGACGAAGTGACGAAACTATCCAGTGATAGCTTAGAAGTCTAAAAATTCATTGCATTTTTAAAAAAAAAATAAGTGGATGAAAATGGTTTCGTAGGGATTTGCAGTGTTTGGTCATTTATTTCTTACTTACTTTACTTCTTTTCTTACTTTCTTTCTTACTTTATTTCTTCTTAATGAAAATCAATTAATAATAATTTATATTATAACTAAATTTTATAAACAATTTCTGTCTGAAGTCATTTATTATTAGAATAAGGCTGTTTGTTCACGGTAACCACCATTATCGGTAGGCAATGAACCTTATTTATCATATTTTGTCATCATAGTACATTCAAAAATTATTTCAAACAAGCCTATTTAATAAAATCACTGTTTGTCTATTTTTCGACTTACGGATTTCGTTCTTTCAAAATAATCGCCTAAAGGTAATAAATTTTAAAACTTTGACTTTTGGACAATCATATATAATTATTATTGTTATTAACAATCTTATAAGCAAATTTTTATTCATTTATACTTTCATAAAGTAAAAATTCTGCGTTTGTTCTTGGAAAAAACTTTAAGTTATTTAGTCATGACTTTCTGCTATCACATTTCATTTGTAAAAGAAATTGTTTATTTTTTATAATAAACTTGATAAACTAATGCCCCGTTTGATCAATTTTGGCATATGACCTGCAGTTTTTCAAAATGCTTCATAGCAAATGACTATTTTAATTCTGCAAATACACACCACATCCGCAAGAATCAAGAAACAAAGCTTTTGCTTCTGGAAGCAACGATGCTTCAACATTAGTTAATTAAATTATTTCTAAACAATAAATAATTTTCTTTAAATGAAATGTTTCATTAGAAAGTCATGACTAAGTCTAAAGTTAGATTTTTCGACTTAAAGTTTTTCTCCAAGAACAGAAGCAGAATTTTTAGTTTATGAAAAGATAAGAGAAAAGAAATTGCTTATAAGATTGTTAATAACAATAATAATTATACATGATTGTCGAAGTTTCCTAGCAAAGTTTGAAAATTCATTGCTTACAGGCGATTATGTTGGAAGAACGAGATTCGCAAGTCAAACAATTTGTTAACGAGGCTTGTTAAAACAATTTTTAATTGTAATGTGATGAAAAAATATTATAAATAAGGTTCATTGCCTACTGATACTCGTAGATATCGTGAACAAACAGCCTTATTCTCATTAAACATAACTCCAGGGAGCAATTGTTTCTAAAATTGGTTTATAACAGAAATTATATATAATTGTCCAAGTTTTCTATCAAGGTTTGAAAATTCATTGCTTACAGGCGATTATGTTGAAAGAATGAGTTTTGCAAGTCGAAAAGTAGACAAACAGTGTATTTGTTAATAAGGCTTGTTTTATAACAATTTTGTATTGTAATAAGATGAACAAATATGACAAATAAAGTTCACTGCCTACCAATAATGGTGGATATCGTGAAGAAACAGCCTTATTCTCATTATAAATGATTTCAGGCAGCAATTGTTTATAAAATTTATTCATAACATAACAAATTATTAATTGATTTTCATTTATTCGATCGAAAAACTCTCTCTGCTTTTTTTTACATTTGGTAAGAACTAACTGACCAAACACTGCTAATCCCTTCGAAACTATTTCCATCCACTTGTTTATAATAAATGCAATGAACCTTTAAACTTCTAAACTATCACTGGAAAATGTTCTTAGATAGTTTCGTCACTGATGTAAGACATTTTGGATTGAGCACAAGTATTGTTTAAAAAACGGTGCTCGTCTAAAGAAATTTTTTTTCATTTTAACAAATAAAGTTTGTTTAATAACAAACAATAAACACATGAAGTTTAAAAAATAAAAAAATTACAATTAGTTTCTTAAAAAACGGTCAATTTTATTACCTTTCATTTAAGAAACAGAAAATTCAAATCGGATAAAAATTTTAGTCTGAAAATCAATTTGTCCACGGGCATGTTTTTGGCCCCACTGTGTGCTGTAATCACTGACATAATAAAATGCGTAAATAGTTATTATCACCTCTTAAACGCATTTTTAGCGTTATTCATTGATAGAAGGGAATATTAATTGAGTGATTAAAAAAATATAACTATAACCGATTTGTTGGTCACTCGTTGGTGTTTAAAAAAAAAGAATGATCACTTTTTCCATTTTTTTAAATTTTGAACGTCGCTGGCAGGCCTGAGAGTACAATTTACAAAACTAGAGGAAATAGAGGACAATTATTTACAAAAATAGAGGAAAATAAAGGACCAATTCCAAAATAGAGGAAACAGAGGACCGGCTGTGATTCCTACTTTTTATATTCCGTTTATTTCAGCTAGTGGAAAGTCATCCAAAAAAAGATCAGCACCAAAATATTTGTTTTTTAATTTAAATAGCGTGAAATGTATGTACAACATTCAAAATTTAAATTTAGTTAGAATTTTCACAAATTCTGACAAAGCAAACTTTTTCCAATTTCTAATTAAATTTAACTGTAAACTAGAAGAAATTTATTTATATTTATAATATGAATAATTGAATATATAACGTTATGAAAATTCTATTAAAAATGCAATCTGTAACAGCATATTTGCGGATGCTTTAATTGATTCGGACGTCGAGCAAAGAGAAAAGTTTGCAGAATGCAAAATATGTTTCTCCACGACTAATAAGGAAAAAATTGTGAAAATAAAAGACGGATACACGGCAGGAATAACGCGGTATCTCAGAAATTACCATAAAGAGGAATTTTCAAAAGCATTTCCGGAAGTAAAGAACCATCCTTTCTCAGAAGTAATTTTACTTCTTTTATATAAAATAACTTATAAATCCTGTTGAAAGATTTTTTCACGTGTTTTTTAAAAGTTTCTCAACATTTAAATGTACAGTTTAAAGTCTAAAGGTTACTTTAAAAAAGTACGTTTGTACGCATGTATACAAATAAAATATATAAGATGAACTGCATTAAAAGAAAGTGCACAATTTTCTTTATAATATAGAGATGAGACTTTCATGGGAAAATTAAATGCAAAAAATATTAAAATACGGTCTAATAATTCAAATAGTAAGACCGAAATAAACCTTTCTATAATTATTGGATATTAATAACGGTCAAAGAAAGGAAAAAACTAATTCTGAATCCATCGATGGATGGATTGACCCATTATAAGAATCGTTTTTTGTGATTACTATAATACAAGATCAGTAACGTACTGGTGATGATGGGATACTTTTCTTACATTTCGGCAAAATGTGGTGAAAAAGTGAAACGTGACATATACAGTTGAACTAAATTTCAATGACTTGTCATCTTAAAAGAACAACGTATGTTTTTAATTAAATGTCGAAAATAATCCCTAATTCCAGCTCAAATTCAAAATCATACTAATAAACTCAAAATTCCTAATTTACATTACAAGGCTACGTTCAACTACAGAACACAATATTTAATACTCAAAGAAAATTGTTAAATTACGAAATTAAGAATGTAGTTGAAAACATCCATGAATTAGGTCATACTTCCAATTATTAAAAATATCGTTTACTTCGACACATTAATTGAAAATATTTGAGCCTCTCAAGTCTTTGATGCTCAAATAAAGAACTGATTTTTATGGAACCGTTTTTATGTAAATTTTAAAACATTAACATGTTGTATTGACAAAGGTAGGGGAAATCACCCAACAGTAGATAATGATTAACAGTAGATAATTCTTATTAACTGGAAAACTAGGCAAGAATCTTGATTAATTATTGTATGAAAGCAAAAACTTAATTTTTAGCATTGGAAAAAAATTTTACCTCTTTTTATTCATGCTTTTCATCTTAATGAAATTTTTCTGAGGCATGGTTTTACATTATAATCAAAATATGAAGGTTACTGAACAGTATGTATATGGCAAAAAGTGTTAATTTTTATTATTTATAAATATTTCAGGATTTTTTATTTGACATTCCATTTTCCAACAGTAGATAACCAACAGTAGATAATCTTGATATTTCGCTGGCACAATTGGTAGGACTGCGATGATCTCGAGCTGTATTCGTTGAATGATGCTAAACACGAAATGTCACATTTGTTGAGAGGTTTATCATGGTTCGATTTTTTAACATTTCAGAAGTATTTATGTTTATTAAATAAACATATATATATATATTCATCCGGAAATATATCATTGGCAAATTGGAATATAAGAATAATTATTAATAGTAAGCAGGTATGTCGCAAAATTATATTATTGTGTGTATAAAGATATCTGTAAATTACTATTATTATTATACAAACTGAATAAATTTTTTGCAAGAAATTTAATTTTGTTGAGTCTTAGTAGATCCATTGGTAAATTAACGTAGAAATCACGACCAATCAAAGATATGAAATTACTATTGATTGAAATATGATGAAAACATTTTTTAAAGTTATTAAGAATAATCAACTGAAAATAAAGTTCATTAAAAATTTTTCGTAATAGTTATAAAAAGGATGGATAGGTTAATTCATATTTTGTACTAAATTGTGAGAATGCATTGGTTTGAAGAAAATTAACCCTTCGTTGGCAATATGAGTCATTTAGGGAACCATAAAATCATCAATTTTCCCGACCGCTCGATGTTCGAAGTAATACTACTAACTCCAATAACTATTGAATTTAATAAAAAACCTTTCAGGAATAATCTAGGAGATGTCAAGTATACACAGTAATTTTTTGAAATTTTTTCGATCACTTGAAACATTTTTAGTTACATCAGTCCCTAAACGGGTCATATTGCCAGGCGCGTAGTCAAAATTTACATTGTCAGCGAAGGGTTAATTTAAGTTTTTTTTTATTTGTTGTATGCATTTTCTGTAAAAAAATTTGCAATTATTTTAAATAAAGATAAAGCTATAGAATCACGGTTAATACTTTTTCCTTTTTTGTATATTAATTATTTTATTTAATATTGTAAATTTAGTTATCATTTTTAATTATCATTTTTATTTTTTTCTTTATTAATATAAAAATAACTCTTAAAGAAAAACTTGTTTTCAAGATTCATATTTATTTGTTTTAAATAGCTCTTAAATAATTTCCTGAAAAAACTGTACACTGTGTTTATTCACTAGGTTTCAAAAAGTTCGCGCTTTTCCGCTATCATATGCTAGATTGGGTTATGAACTTCCTTGAATCGTACCAACCTCACGAAATTTAAGAGATGAGAAAGTGTCAAAATTTTAGTTGCTGTGATATTTCGTAAAATAAAGATAGTTTCAACTATCAACTATCAACTATCAAATCAGCAAACTAAATATAAGTGAAAGTATACTCACTGTGAATTATTATTATCAATATCTAATTATTCTATCGTGCTCAAGTGTAAACCTGAGCACGATGGAACCCGTTGGTTACACTCAGGTGTAACCAACGATTATCTATTGATGTATGTACGTGTCAAAATCGCACCTTTGGCAGCGTCTAATAATAATGTTTAATAGAGCTAATTAATTCATTTAATGATACTTTTTTCTATGTCAATAGTTATTTGAAAATACAGGCTTTATTTAAATACAGAAATCTTTCTGTTTTGTTGGAAACTGCCGCACTAAAGTGCTATGGATTTTTCCCCTATCTACTGTTGGGTGGTTTCCCCTACGTACCAAAAGACTGTTTGTTTGTCAAAATACTTCATTATTTTGATTTCTTTGTGTAAGAAATTGTTAGACATTTATATTATTTAATACAATATTCATTTTTTATTTATAGATTTAAAACTTTGACTCTTGAAAAAGACCTGCAGTGTGGTCGAAACGTAGAGAAACTTTAACAAAATAAATATGTATTGTATAAATGTATAAATGTATAAATATAAATATAAATATATATATATATATATAAATATAAATGTAAATATAAATATATATATAAAAATATAAATATAAATATAAATATAAATATAAATATAAATATAAATATGAATATAAATATGAATATAAATATAAATATAAATATAAATATAAATATAAATATAAATATATATATATATATATATATATATATATAAATATAAATATAAATATATAAATATAAATATAAATATAAATATAAA
>JBAGKK010043592.1:0-10400 GCA_037177015.1 Euceroptres primus | reverse complement strand
AATAATAGAAGATAACCCCTTCAGTCCGAAGGGCGTGAGAAACGATCCCGCAATTATTAAACAGGATTCGCATCTTTAAATTCGAATCTTGGCAGTTTGGAGCCTCCACGTACACGGTCCGTAATAAAACTCAGAAGAGACTTTTGCAACTATTTGAATCTTTTCTTGTGCAATTTGTTAGTGATTAAAAAATTCCACTTGCTTATAACAAATAAGAGCCGTACGTAACATACTGATGGTGGCAGCGCTGGAATAATCTCACACGTTGTCATCTGCCAAGTTATCGTGACTTTTGCTACCCATCAAATTTCTCTCATTTTCAAAATTTTTCATTTGTAAAATTGTTGCCAATTTGGCTATTGTTCCTTGAATTCATTCAGGATCAATTTCGCTAGGAATTCATTTTTATACCTCACCACAGAAATTCTGAATTCCGAATTTATTGTGATTATTTTCATTTCTTTCTTTAATTTTATTTTAAAATTGAAATTCCTTAGAGCTTACTTCAGCGCTTTTTATCGGGAAGTTCTCTCTTGAATTCAAACGCCTGCGCTTTTCAGCGGGGCCGTTCGAATTATTCAACTTTAATTTTAATTAAAATTAAAATCTTTCTTTCCTTAATTTTATTTTGAAATTGAAGTTTCTTAGAGCTTACTTCTGCGCTTTTTAGCGGGAATCTCTCTCTTGAATTCAAAGGCCTGCACTTTTCAGCGGGGCCGTTCGAATTATTCAACTTTAATTTTAATTAAAATTAAACCTTTCTTTCCTGAATTTTATTTTAAAATTGAAGTTTCTTAGAGTATACTTCTTTGCTTTTCAGCAGGAAGTTCTCTCTTGAATTCAAACGCCTGCGCTTTTCAGCGGGGCCGTTCGAATTATTCAACTTTAATTTTAATTAAAATTAAAACCTTTCTTTCCTTGATTTTATTTTAAAATTGAAGTTTCGTAGAGTTTACTTCTGTGCTTTTCAGCAGGAAGTTTTCTCTTGAATTCAAACGCCTGCGCTTTTCAGCGTGGTCGTTCGAATTATTCAACTTTAATTTTAATTAAAATTAAACCTTTCTTTCCTTAATTTTATTTTAAAATTGAAGTTTCTTAGAGTTTACTTTTGTACTTTTCAGCAGGAAGTTCTCTCTTGAATTTAAACGCCTGAGCTTTCCAGCGGGGCCCTTCGAATTATTCAGCTTTAATTTTAATTAAAATTAAACAAATTCCGAATTCAGAGCCGGGTCAGAGGGCAGGGATTTGTATTCTGATCCTTGTATCCAATACTTGGTTGTCTTCTTCCCCTTCTGAAAATCGGTGTATGATTTCTCTTCCATGGTCAAACAGATTTTTAATGGCTCCAGTTATTAAAAAAATAAGTTCCCACAACGGACTCCAGTCAAGAGCTGGAAAAAATTTCGAGATCAACTCGCTGAAAAGTTGGCTCAGTTGAAGGTGTCCCTTTCAGAAATCTCCAAACCTGGTCCCGAACAAATTGTCACCTTTGTTGTGCCCCAGAATCCAATCCAGCAGCTCAAGGCTCAAGGACTCTACATTGAATTGTTGAGAACTTCCGAACAATTTTCCTCCTTCTTTGATAACGTCTTTGTCAAAGCAGAGACAAATTTGAAGATGATCCAACGAAGCAATTAGGGTGCGATCCTTCAAGCCTGCCACTGCGAATCCTGGTAAGGTAAAGACGCGAACATACGAACTCGTAAATGAGTTCCGGCTGATGAAGAGTTCAGGTTCCCAAGAATATAGGAGTTCAGGAATCTCGTGCTGAAAGCGATTGCAACAAAGATATATTTGTCCAATTCAGAAGTACCCCTGCATTAAGGGTAATTCGGGCTTTCTTCCGGTCCTTGCTAAAAAGAAAGAAATTTTAGAAATCGAACTTTAGCTAGAATAAAATACTCAAAGTCATTATCACTTACCTGCTTTTTAATGTTCTCTATCGTGTGAAACTCACCGGCTGAGAAAGTCTAATGAAGCAAAATTCTGATAGAATTAGTTCTATCTGAATTTTAGCGATTCTTTCCCTCTGTGAATTAAACTTCGAGTCATTGACTCTGTTGTTCCACGTGAAGAGTCAGAATTATTATTCTTCCTTTCATAGAAGTGGAAAGCGAGAAGAATTCACATTGTAATCCCAGCAATTTGAATTCTTTCATGGTTCGTTTACGCTGAATCTTAGCGATTTGTTTGCTTTCCCTGATCTGCGCAGTGCTCGAAGCTTTCTAAGCCTATGTCCTGTCTAAGGAATCCAACGGTCCCCGAACCACCCTGCAAAAGAAGGAAGCGTTCGGGAAGAAAACATCAGAGCGCCACTGTCATCCCCACGCACTCCGTGATATACAGATCCTTAGTTTGTCCGACGGAAAAGACATTTTCTGTATGCGCAGTAAAGCCAACTAAACGACCTGCACCCATCGTGCAGAACTTAGGACCTATTCTGGAAATTGACTTATAAGTAGAGGAGGCCCTTGCGCAAAGAAAAAGGGTTTTCGCAGAAGAGAATCACCCTGGGCACAGGAACAATCCCCCCGTAGTAGCCGAAGTAATTCAGTTAGACACCTCTGACGACGACTCTGAGTTAGACAGAGAGCATTAAACGGAGGATATTATTTCCAGGGATTCCTAATGTTCAAATTCGAATCACGCATTGAGTAGGATATTGGCACTTCTGAATAGGTTCCTTCTCTTTTCTTTTCCTTTCTTTTTTTTTCCTTGCCTACGTGATCCTCCGGCTGAGGTTCCTGAATCCTTGTAGATAATAGGATTAAGAATTTTTAAGGATGGGTTATATAATTAGGCTCTAATCTCAAGTAAGCCCCAGACGATTTCACCGAGACGTGTGCACACGCATGTCTATGTATGTATAGCGACACTTGACGATAGGGTGAAAACATAGGTTGATTGAAAGAGCAATTCGGAGGCTGTCATACCACATACAATACGCCGGATCCTGGTCAGGATCCAGAATGCCCGATCAAGATCCGAATTCTGGCGCAGCCAATCGGTCTAATATCGGCGACACCCTTGCGGGAGGACCTAACCTTAATATACCTGGCCCGAATCACATTATTAACATGGACGCTAGTTCCGCGATGGCAACCGTGCTGGAATGTATGACCCTGCAGCAGAGCACGTGACATATCCCCCTGTTTGACGGTAGGAATCCTCCGCTGAAGGAATTTCTACAGGATGTTGCAAATGGAGCAGTATATATAACCGAGGCTACGGAGCCTGGGTTTGTAAAAATTATCTTGAGCAAATTAAAGGGAGTAGCTCGCGAAAGTGTTAGGGACAAGCGATTCAACACGGTTAGTGAGCTAATCGGACACCTGAAGAAATGTTTTGCTCCTTAAAAAAAATATCAATGGTACTTCTAGGCCATTGTAAATCTTAGGATGAAACAGACGGAGACTGTTAGCGATTATTATGATCGGGTGCACAGCCTGCTCATCGGAGCTAGGCATGCGATTGAGGAAAAATATACCAGTAGCTACAATGAGGGTACTGTCCATGAGATCAAGGAAAGTACCATAATGATGAAGCCGATTGTGGATTGCGCGCTGGATGCCTTCATTAAGGGCCTGCCGGATGAGATTTCCACATTTGTGGACACTAGAAACCCAAGGGACCTCAGTGTAGCACTGAAACATACCCTACACATACAGGAAAGGTTAAGGCAATCCGAAAGGACTAGGGCTACTGCCTCCTTGTACCAAATCTCGCGACTAAGCGATGGGGTCCAGGAGTGGCAGCGCTCTTCGAGCCCCTTCACCAGGCAAATGGATAGGCCTGATCCTAGGGAGGTGAAGAAGACCGCAGATGTGTCCACTGCCCCAACTCCTGCTCCGCCGCCATCCAATGCACTCTATCCGCAACCAACAATCCACCAATTACAACAACAGTTACAACAACAATTCCTCTCAATGTATCCACTCACACTCTCCCCATTCCAGTTTCCAACAAACTACTCCTATGCTCCCTATCCACCGTAGGCGATGCCCTCTCCTCTAAACCCGCAACTGTCCGGAAACCAACAAGGGCAGCCCAAACTACAGTGGAGCGGACAGCGCCTGGGAAGCGCCACCCCTCCACGATCCACATCACCAGGACCTACCGGGAGTTTAAACTCCTCCCAGGCTCGCCACTACGACGCGACGGCGAGTCCGAAGTCCCAAGAGCGTCCCAAGAAAGTCCACTTCTTGGAGAATTCTGTAGAGTCTTTCGAGCAGGAGCAAAGGCAGAAGATTCACCAGTAGTCGAAGTAGTTGCCCTTGAGTTCCAGAACCCAAAATCGAGTTTCCTCGTTGATCCCGGATCGGATACAAACCTAATAAAACTATGCGCCCTTCGCCAGTTAAATTCCACCTGGTGAGAAACAACTTCCCAATCTCGACCGATGGAATCCTAGGGCGACATTATCTTAGACAAGAGCAGGCTCAGATTTCGTTCCGACATAACGCGTTGGTTTTAGTGTCAGATCCCGTAACCTCAATCCCCTTCGTGGACCAGGAGTCCAGCAACGCTAAGGCGAAACGTCGGCCCGAAGTCAAAACTTTCTCAAGGATTCTCACCATCAAGGCCAGAACTAGGCAAACCATCCCCTTGGAAGTCACCAAACCGAAACTCTCGCAAGGCTACCTACCCAGAGTGGATACCCCCAAAGGGTCGTATCTCGGGGAGGCTATCGTCTCGACGGACAACGGTGTGTGCCACGCTTTCGCCATCAACACCACAGAAGATGACATTGAGTTAGAACTTCCACCCCAGGAGCTCATTCCTTTCGAATTCTGCAGATTCCCCGATGAAGATTCCACGGATTCTGAATCAGAAAATCCACAGGAGGAGCCAGTAACATCTTATCAGGAACGGGTGAAAAGGGTGATGCGAAGTCTGCACATGTCCCACCTAATTCCCGAAGAAAAGGATCTTGTGTCCGGATGGGCGGTGGATTTTGCCGATATCTTCCATCTGAGCGGCGAAAAGTTAACTTGCACACACCTGATTCAACACCGGATACCGACCATCGATGACGAGGTTATTCATAAGAGGCAGTACCGATGCCCGCATGAAGCCCTTAAACAGGTTGACATCCAAATTGAAAAGCAGCTTAGCAGTGGGATCATTAGTAATTCCACGTCTCCATACAACTCCCCCTTATTGATTGTTCCTAAGAAAATCGACGCCTCCGGTGAGAAAAAATGGAGGATCGTCATCGATTACAGGGCCCTGAACGAAAAAGTAATAGGAGATGCCTACCCCCTCCCCAACATTAATGAGATCGTTGACAGATTGGGGACTGCTAGGTATTTCACGGTCTTCGACCTTGCGAGTGGTTTCCATCAAATCGAAACACATCCGGACGATCAATACAAGACAGAATTCTCGACACAAAGAGTTTACCACCAGTATAACCGAATGCCTATGTGTATCAAGAACGCACCGCCCACTTTTCAGCGCCTTTTGAACGATGTATTGAAAGGAATGTTGAATTCCGAAGCATTTGTTTACCTAGATGACATCATTATTTACTCCAACACTCTTGAGGAGCACGATCGGAGAGCGAGGCGATTATTTACGAGGCTGCGAGATGCGAATTTAAAGCTCCAGCCGGACAAATGCAATTTCCTGCGATCCGAAGGGGCCTACCTTGGTCACATAATCGAAAGTAAAGGAGTGAAGCCTAATTCCGATAAAATATCCGCAATTAAGAACTTTCCTCGCCCCACCTCCATCAAGGCAATCCGTCAATTCCTAGGTTTTTCAAGTTACTACATTAGTTTTATAAAAGACTACGCCAAGTTGGCAAAACCTCTCTCCGACCAACTCAAGAAGGACTCAAAATGGGAATAGAGACAAAAGTAGGAAAGCAGTTTCCAGAAAATGCGCCGGTACCTATGCAGCGAACCCGTGTTGCAATACCCTGACTTCAAGAAACCCTTCAAGTTAACCACCGACGCATCCGAATATGCCATCGGAGCGATTCTAACACAGAAGAAGGAAGGATTAGACATGCCCATCGCCTATTACTCTAAGGTAATGAATTCATGCGAACAACGATATCCTAAAGCCGAAAAAGAATGTCTCTCCATCTTGTACGCCGTGGCGAATTTCCGTCCCTACCTTTATGGACGGGAGTTCACCCTGGCGTGCGACTTTGAGCCCGTCCACTGAATGACCTACGTTGA
Organism: Euceroptres primus; assembly: GCA_037177015.1. NCBI lineage: Eukaryota > Metazoa > Arthropoda > Insecta > Hymenoptera > Figitidae > Euceroptres > Euceroptres primus. Next base: position 4,212 of record JBAGKK010043592.1, on the reverse strand, counting down.
GAACCCAGGTGCGAGGTTACTACGATCCAAATCCACACGTTGTTAGCGAATTCCTCTACTTCAGAAGGCAAGAAACCAGCTTCTGCTCCCCTGTTGGAGAAAGCACCTGATGAAAGGACGGTCGCTCGTGAACTGACACAGTCACTACCATCTAGTCCCCGACCACCCTCCGAAACTACCCGAATGGTGCCTAAATCAGGGACCCGGAAGTATCTTGGTCCTAAGCAAAGAGACGAGGAGGAGATTTACACTCCCCCAAGGGGAACAAAGTTCCCAAACCTCGACGAGAGCTGTATTGGGAAAAGACTCTCCTGAAACAGACAACCCAGCAAGGCCTTCCGTCGAGACCACGAATCTCCCAGTAAACCTTCATCGGATAGCGAGGACAGTGAGGACTCCGATCCTCCCGTGTTCCGAAAGTCTCGAAGTGTACTCCCAAGTTTGGACCCTGCACCAATATCTAAGAAGGTGAAGCCCACCCCATAAAGTGCGCCCCTGTGCGTTTCAAACCCCAGCCCTTGGTTTCCCCCGTTACAGGACGATTATGTAGACGTGTACGTCGATGGTGCATGTAGCTACAACGGACAGGGAGAACCAAGAGCAGGGATAGGAGTATGGTTTGACCCAAATCATCCTCTTAACGTATCACAGACAGCCCAAGGACGTCAAACCAACAATGCCGCCGAAATCGAAGCAGCTACGGTAGCTGCCCAGAAGGCGCATGAAGCTGGCCTGCGGAAGCTGAGAATTAGAACAGACTCGCGATTCCTGTTAAACAGTACCACCGAATGGATGCCCCGTTGGGAAGAGAATGAGTAGAAAACATATGACAACAAGCCCATCAAAAACCGAGTAGAGCTCGAAAAACTGAAAAAGGACCTTGAGCCCCTGGAGGTGATCTGGGAACACGTACCCAGTCATCAAGGTAAAATAGGCAACGAGATGGCCGATAAATTAGCCAGGGAGGGAATTAAAAGATCCCTCGATCAGTATGAGGCGACCTCGGCTCCGGATCAAGTAATTGTAAACGTTCTTCCTCAGCTCGTGGACAGCGAGGACAGCGACGAAACCTGCGAAGAAGAAAATTTCACGCCAAAACTAAATAGGACTAACTTAAGGCAGGACTTGCAGAAGTCCTTTGCCCAGCTGGATGATTTCATGAGAAATAGAGGACTCGAAAGCTTCCTCATTCTCCAAAATTCTCTGAGATGGGATCATGAAGGGATGAAGGAAGATACCCGACTAGAATGCACGCATGTCTCGGAGGGGGAGGATAACCAGGAATTGCTGGATGATCTGGAAGCCCTCGACCCTTGTGGCGAGTACGAAGACGACGCGTTTTCCCAAAGAGTAAAGAACGTTTTGGAGAAATATGAACGAAATTTAACAGGAAGAGATCAGGATCCACCTTCCCTGTGAAAACATATCAAAGGAGGATCTAAGTCAAGAAGTCACACCTCGGAGCAACCGAAATTTTTTGACAAAAGTTCCGATGTGATGCGGAAGAGTATGGTCCGCTTCACTATTCCACCAGAAGAAGCTGAACATCCACCTGAATCTCCCATCATTGGAAGACAACCCGATAGGAGATCACTCTTCCCCACCCCTTCCGCACCTCCAACGCCAGATGCCAGATCCACCCCGGTTGCTAATGCGGAAAGAAACCAGGACACTAGGGAAGGTATGAGTCACGCGAAAGGGAAACCAGGTATCGTACCCAGGCGACTGCAGCCGTCGGAGACGTCTGACAAAATTGCTACGACCGTTTATGGTACGCCCAGTTCCTTGATCGACGTAACGATCCCCTACCTCGATGAAACGCCCGCGTCCAACGACCATTGCGGGAAGGATACCCCTGAAATCAAGAAAACAATCCGTAACTGTACTGATGAGAACAGCATCATCCATCAATGGACCGAACCCCTGACCCACCGACGCGACAATTACGCCCACTTCATATCGGAGGATTGTGAACCCACGAATCCCATAGCAAAACTTCTCATCGCCACCGAGCGTCTTGACCGTCAGGACCTTTGGGAATGTCGACCCAAAAAGGGACAAGTCCTGGTCACCCCGTCCGGACATCATCGGACATATTCCATCGTTATCAAGAAACGGCAGTTGGACGACATAAATTGAAGAGACGTAAACATCGGATTAAGAAACTTACGGGATGCCCTCAGACGAGACAAGCAGATGACATGCCGCATGGCTAACTCCGGAGATTTGCTAGGTCTACTTCCTCAAGGCAAAATGACCGAGTTGTTAGTCGATTCCGGGGCGGCAACATTACCATCACTCTGTGTCACGGATCGATCAAAGTTCCTCCGGTGGAAATCCGAGAAGGGATAATCGCGGAATACCACGGAAGCCTTGTGGGAGGTCATAAGGGTATCACCAAAACATATCGCCGAATTAGGAAACGGTACACCTGGCCTGGGCTACGAGACGAGGTGACAGAGTTCATTCGAGGCTGCAGAAGTTGTCTCGAACAGAAACTCGTACGGGCCCGTACTCGGGAACCCATGCTTATTACGGACACTCCAGCAGAACCTTTTGATAAAGTATCTCTTGATACGGTAGGCAAATTACCCACTACACCTGATGGGAATCGACATATCTTGACGATGCAAGATAACTTTAGAAAATATTGCATTGCCGTTCCCATCCCAAATCTAAAAACGATCACTATAGCTCACGCCGTGGCAACGAACCTTTTTTCCCAGTATGGCGCTCCGAGAAGCATCCTCACTGATCGAGAAGGAAGTTTCATAAGTAGACTCATGAAGCACCTTGAGAGGTTGTTCCAGGTAAGGCAGCTAATGACCTCGGGATACTGACCACAAACCAACGGATCCCTTGAAAGAAGCCATATTGTACTAACCGATTACATTAAACACTACGCAAACGACTATGACGATTGGGACCGCCTGCTCCCTTTGGCGATGTTCGCATACAACACCTCGGTACATGAAGCTAAGGACTTCACTCCGTACGAATTAGTTTTCGGCAGGACAGCTAGGACTCAAAGTTTATTTCCACAGGGCATAGAACTCGAGACCTATGGGACCTACCTACGGGATTTGATAATAAAAATCACAGAAATCAAAAAGATCGCGGCCAAGAGGTGAGCTTAAGCCAAGGTTCGTTCTAAGAAACGTTATGACGAGAAATCGCGACCCTTAAATGGAAAAATCGGAGACCAGGTATATGCTCTCAAGGAAGTGAGAGAAAATAAGTTTGATCGCCGATCCACCGGGCCATACACCATAGTTGGGTTCACGGAAAACAATAATGTTATTCTTGAAACCGACGATGGGGAACGTCTTATAAAACACAAGGATAAGCTCTGAATTGCTCATTGTTAGGGTAGTACACGGACCCGAAGTTAACATTGAGGAATTGGCCAGGGTAGCTGTCGTCCGTACCACCTATAAGAATGGAACACTTAGGGTTTTGCTGGATATCCTATTGCTGGAGAAGACTGACTACGTGATGTACCGAATCCATCCAGTATTGGTAGCCCAGTCTGTTTTGGGAAATGGTTCAGGAAGAACATACGTCCGATCGCAATTCTCCCACATAGCCGTAGAAGAATCTCAGCGAACATATGTCTTCATGAACGAACGGGACATGGATGCATGCATTGAACTATCGCTACACCACATCTGTGAAAACAACTTACCCGTCAATGAGTACGCAGGGCACAAAACCTGCGAAAGCGAACTCTTGCTGAACCCTTCCATCGCCGCTTCTAAGTTGTGTGACATCCGAATTACACTCCGGGGTCGTGACGAATGGAACCTCATCAGAACGCTCAGCCGATGGCTCCACTCTCTGTTGAAGCCTACGGAAGCAACTGTTGTGTGCTCCAACCAACGGACGTACGCCGTAACTTTGGAAGGAGTGGCTATTGTACAGTTGGCTCCCGGATGTGACCTTCAAACCAAGGAAAGAACCATGCCAGGCATATCCAATCGCAGGGGAACCACCGAGATCATTTACGATCCCCGATTGCATCTGAACATCTCTGTTCTGTCACCAAACTTGTTGGAGACGCCATATCTGGAGGCCGAAAGACGAAGTGACCAGAAGGAGGGAACCTTTCCAGAGGACAAGGTTTTTAACGAGAATGAATAACACAGGCCCACAAAAAAAACAAAAGTGTCTGTGCAATTGACCAGACCTATATATTCTTATGTATTTTTCGAC
>JBAGKK010043581.1:0-10400 GCA_037177015.1 Euceroptres primus | reverse complement strand
TCCGCAGCCGAGCCTGCTTTAATTTTTGGTTAGTGTCACTTCGAGATTGTCAACTTCCACATGTATTTCCTCAAAACGGGATAATTTTTTCTAATCAAACTTTTTTAGCCACAATTCAGCAGCACTTCAGTTCAGGAGCGGACTTTTGTTTAATCTATCAATTTCGATTTCGATTTTACACAATGCTTTTTCGCTCTCCTGAAAAATTCACATTTTGTTGGTTATCTAGTTTTGTACTGCCACCCTTCATATATGCAATGTCATATATGTCAAAAAAATTTTGAAAAAATAATCATATAGAAAAATCCTCAAAAATGAATCAAGAATATGTTGTTGTGGATATATCATCCAATTTTCATGCAAATCGGTTCAATGGATTTGGCTCTTGAAGTGAGCAAAGATTAAAAATTATAATTTTTCAGTTTTGATGACCCATTAACGAAAAAAATTTTTAAATATTCAAGTCTAATTATTGTTAAAAGATACAAAAAATTTTAAAAATAAAAAACATGACACATGCAAAAAGTTGGCCAAGTTAGAAAACTCGTACATTACAATTCGTGAGGTAAAAAATAGTTTGCCAACAACTTTTTTTAAATATAGAAAAATTATAAAATAAAATCTCCTAATGAAAGAAAAAAAAATGAATTTCAATAAATATATTGAAAAAAAATTAACTTGTCAGGATTTTTCACATTAAATTATTAATCAATCGTACAAAGCTAATTTTTTTATTTTCAATATATTTATTGAAATTAAATCCTGCCAAGTTAAAAATTTTGTTTCAATACATTTATTGAAATTAATTTTGTTTCTCTTCCATTAGAAGATTTTATTTTATAATTTTTCTTTATTTAAAAAAAGTTGTATATTTCACTTGGCAAACTAATTTTTATCTCACAAATTGTAATGTACGAGTTTTTTTAACCTGACCAGCTTTTTGCATGTGCCATGTTTTTGTTGAGATTTTAAATGTTTTCAACTATTTTTGATTCCTTTTAATTATTTAAACATAATTTCCGTTTCCAGTCCATTCGATGCAAAGAATCCGTATTTGGCACCAGTGAAAGTGAATAGGGAACTTCATGGACCGACGTCAGAAAGGTCTTGTATGCACATTGAGTTTGATATCGAAGGATCGAAGATGCGTTACGAAACTGGAGATCACTTGGCTGTATATCCAGTAAATTGTTCCGAGCTCGTAAACAAAATTGGTAAAAAATGCGGCGTGGATTTGGACACTATAATCACGCTAACAAATACTGATGAGGAATCTACGAAGAAGCATCCATTCCCCTGCCCATGTTCGTACAGAACAGCACTTACGCACTATCTAGACATCACTGGTCATCCAAGAACTCATATTCTTAAAGAATTGGCAGAGTACTGCAGTGATCCTGCTGATAAAGAAAAACTGAAACTTATGGCCTCGACAACTGCTGAAGGCAAGGCTCTCTACAATCAGTGGATGATTCAAGAAAATAGAAACATTGTACATATTTTGGAAGACATTCCAAGCCTCAAACCTGCTCTTGATCATCTTTGTGAATTGCTTCCTAGACTTCAGTGTAGATACTATTCTATATCTTCATCTCCCAAGGTAAAATTTATTTATCTCTACAAAAAATTAGTTAACTTATTAGTTACATATTTAGATTGATTTATTATTAGACTTTAGTTTGCAGTCTTTGAACTTCCACACTTTTTTATTTTTTTGATACTTTTTTTGGATGAAGCTACTTTTTTGCTTCTTTTTTCTTGCTAAGGCTATTAAAAGCTACTTTTTTTTATTAAAGTGGTGTAAAAATTTGATCGTATTAACAAATACATTTCAGTTTTTTAAGGTCATGTAGTATACATGACTCGAGCGAATTATTTTCAGCAAGATTATTCATAAACAGTTTTCCATACCAGACAGTCGTAAATAGAAAGAACGGAAAAACGATTTCAGTTACTAGTTTATGAGTAATCTTGTTGAAAGTAATTGTTTATATAGAATCACGTGTACCAAAAGCCCTTAACCATGGACCTAGGAATGAGAGATATTTGAATATTTCTAGGTCCATTGTTTTAAAAGAGATTCAACAGTTAATTATTTTTTACAATTTATCTGTGAGTCTTTAATGTTTCAAAAATTTCGAATCGATTGAAACCGATTCAGAAAATGTGTACCGTCAACTGGGGTAATGTTAGGACAAAAAGAGCGTTTTTTCTTGTTTCGCGCAATGACAAAAGTTAGATATAACGCCAGAATTTTTTTGAACCGTTGAAATATTTTCCTACAGATTCAAATATATGCCAAAATGATTTCGGAATCCGGGGTAACTCTAGAACACTAATTTTTTGTTGCTAATTATTAAATTGCTTACAAAATTTTCTCGGGTAAGAAAAATACGCGAAAATTATTTAAATTATGAGACCGATTCAAAACACGTCGTTCCGATTCAGGAAGACGATCGCGAAATCTGCATTCTTAAAGAAACTGATTCACGAAGACATTCGTTTAATCGATTCCCGTTTTTACATACAGAAATGTAAAAAAGAAATGTTGCCTTTTCCATTCTTTTTTGATTTAGGCTGTTTTTGCAACACTTTTTTCTTTAAAAATCTAATTTTTGACTGCTTTAATAAAGGCCACTTTTTTAATACTTTTTATTTTTATTTTTGAGGATACTTTTTCTTTCAGAAAGATACTTTTTTGATACTTTTTTTTAGTTCTACAGAACAGTTTGCAGCCTGAGTTTGTCTTACTTTTAATAAATAATTTTTTTATTTTTACTTGTAGCTTCATCCAACGACTGTTCACATAACTGCAGTTGTTGTTGAATATAAGACACCAACTGGAAGAATAAACAGGGGAGTGACGACTTCCTGGTTAAAGGAAAAACATCCTTCGGATCCTCCGAGTTTGGTTCCTATTTTTGTGAGGAAGTCCCAGTTCCGTCTTCCTCTTCGTACTTCAACGCCGATTATTATGGTTGGCCCAGGAACAGGGCTTGCGCCTTTCAGAGGATTCATTCAAGAACGTGATCTTGCTAAGAAGGAAGGTTGGTTGAAATTAAAGTGTTTGGAATTTGGAAACTGGTTTGTTTTTAAAAATCAAAGATAGTTTTCTGCTAACTTTAATAATAATTTTGTTTCTGAAATAGGAAAAGAAGTGGGAGACACAATTTTGTACTATGGGTGCAGGAAAAGCGCAGAAGACTTTTTGTACAAAGAAGAACTCGAGGAATACGTTAAAAGTGGTACTCTCACTTTACACGCTGCTTTCAGTAGGGAGCAAGCAAGCAAAGTCTATGTAACCCACTTGCTAGAAAAGAACATGGAAGAACTGTGGAGTATGATTGGCGAAAAAAATGGGCACATCTACGTATGCGGGTAAGATTCCCTATTGTTTTTTCTTCTACTATTTATTTTATCTCGTAGTCTTAACTAATAATGATTTTATATTTCAGTGATGCGCGAAATATGGCTCGCGATGTGCACAACATTCTCCTGAAAGTGGTGATGCAGAAAGGAAATATGACAGAAATGGAAGCACAGGATTACATAAAGAAGATGGAAACGCAGAAACGCTACTCAAGCGACGTTTGGAGCTGAAGAATTTAATCATTTTACACCCAATTGCAGTTTACAAGAAGATGCATCGTTTTAGAATATTTTTTATCGGTAATTATTGTGAGCATGCAAGAAATCAAAATGATTTTACCCATTTTTACAAAATGGTATACTTGCAATGTATCGTTAACAACGTTTATGCTGCATTTACAAATTTTGTATAAGTGGGTTGTGATCATGTTGAACGAGTGTTGTTATTAGATGATTCGAAACAAAAATATAAAACGATGTACCACCGCTTTTGAAACGAGTAGCTGAAACGAAGAACTAATTGTTTTTTTTATCAGTTTTACGAAAAAGCAATTTCATAGTTATAAATATTGTACATATAGTAAAGTGATGTGATACAGGCATTTGGCGGTGCAGGTGTTTGCTGCTAAAAAAAGGCAATTCGATTTTGCTTAAGCATGTAGAAAGTTTTACGATATGCTAGTGCGACAATCGTATACTTAATATTTTTATTTTATTTTTTTTTAGAAAATTTATAATTATGTTTCAGTTTGAAATGCAGATTTAGAAGGGCTTTTTCTTCAGATTGAAACATGCATAATCGCTAGAAGAACATTAAAAAGACCTATTGTAATTTCAGGGAATACATGAATCCCTTCTCTTGATATAGGAGCAGTATTCAGAAATTGAAACTTGCTCTACAAACTCAAGTCTAGATCAATTATTATTTTTAGAGTCTAATACAGATAGTTATTTATCTCGTTCCTAAGCACTGTCAAACATAAATATCACCCGATGTCCATACACGTTTCCGTTAATTAATTGAAATTCAGTTAGAAAATTCAATCATTTTAATTAGGTAATACTTTAATATAATAATGCGTATATTGTAAATATAAAAGGTATCTACCGTGCCAAGTTACATGTTGTAATAGATGCATTATTGTTAAATGCAGAGCACCAAGCATGGCTAAATCATCAGCAAGCTTTCGCTATTTTTGGAAAATTTTTATAACTTCTGGCTATTTACCCGAGTCTTGTGATTTCTTGTATACAGAATCGTATGTCATTTTTAATCACTAATATTACAATAAAATATAATTATTGTTAACTTCTTGTTTTTTAATTTAAATATTATATAGGCGATAAAACTACACATGGACAAGAAAAAGAAGTAATTTTTATAAGAAGGTCGTTTATTTTAAAGCATCAAAAACAGTAGGAATTATTAAATACCGTTAAACTGTAAAGATTTCATCTCAGGTACACGAGGTAATAAATTAAATATAACGAAAATTATTCTTGCATCTCTTCAAAAATTGGTCTGATGTCTTTCACGTCAGGTTTAAAATATTGTTTACTCGTAGATTGATATTTTTGAGGGAAATTCAAATGTTGATAAAACTGAGGAAGCTTCAAAGGTTCATAAGTCTGAGAAAGTATGGGGTCAGGTTTCAGTATTAAAGATTGTGGGAAATTCAGTGGTTCAGCTTTCAAAAACGGAGATTCGTTGACTTCAAACAGATATATCTCTGAGTCAGGAATTCTGAAGGCTGGATTCAAAGGTATTGGAATCTGGAAAAAGTTTCCAAATTAATTATGTATAATTTTTGTCAGTTTTAATTAATATTTAATAATTACCTTGTTTTCAGAGATGAAGTATGGAAAGGTTTCTTTGGTATCAAAACTAAAAGGGGCGATACCTGGATAAGCAGACAGCGAATTAAAACCATAACTATTAAGTTCTGCTAATCCTCGTTTTAATTTCCCTGATTCCACTGAGTCTTTGTCTACAGACTTCGTTTCTTGGGCGAAAGCCAAAAGCTTAAAGGTGAAGAAAAGAAGAACTACCTGCAAAATTAAAAAAATAGTTAAAATTAATTAATAAACTTCTAGGTACCTAGTCCCTACATAAAGACGAAATTAAAATACTTTGATATTTATTTATGTAATATCGAGAAAATTTGTATATCTATAAACCTTAAAGTATGACATTGAAAACTTTAAATTAGCAGAAAAAAAAGGATCAATGTTTTGAGAAATATTAAATCGATTACCTTCGAGATCATTGCGATGCTGGTCTTCTTTAAATTAAATTTTAGATGAGCAAAAACTTCTTTATATACTCACAGACTGCTCTCTCAAAAAGGCAATAGAATCAAGGATGGTAGTAAAATAAAGTACTTAAAGCGAAATCTTTGAATGGTTATCCAATATCCAAAAACTTTTCTTTTCTTATATAACTATCTTTAATGTAAATTATATGATCATTGAGCCCATTATTTATGTTAAGTCGAAACTCAATGGTCTAAAGATTGACGAAAGCGGATTTAATTACATAATGAAGTCACAGGATTAAAATTAATCTTATACTGAACAAACATCAAGAACATTGTAATTATTATGAGTCTTTGTAAAATTTATTACTGAATCAATATTCAAGTTCTCCTAATTTTTATTTTAAAAATAGGAACTGTTATATAACTATACATATTTTCAAAATAATTATATTCATTAGATCAAAAAATGTTTTTGTTGACCTTATTGAAAATCAACTCGCTGATACATAATTGTACTTGCATAATAACTCAAATTGGCTTTTACTTTCTTAAAAATAATGACCCAGATATATCGAATTAAAGTGTTTTAAATATTTTTGTTTAAATTGAATTTTATAAATTTTAACTTTCTTATTTAATTCAGATTTACTAGTTAATTTTTAAACATATTTAGTTAAATGTCAAATTTGGCAGTCATTGTTATTCAAAAATTTAAGTTTTAGATATAAAAAGGGAAATATTTTCAAAAAACTTTTTCAAAATATTTTCAAAAAAATTTTATTAAAAATCTTAAGATAAATAACATTTTCAAAAATTTATGACTTCTCAGGTTCCTGCGAAAATTTGAAATCATGTGCAAAGAGTCACGTGACCTTTATTTACCCCCACTCTACACCCGGTTAATGTGACAGTTGAGTTGATAATTTATCTTTACTAAAAACATCATTTTTAATGTGTAAAATGCTTCCATTGCCTTCTCATTTTTTAAGAAAGTTTTCTTTTGAATTGACTAATTTGCTGTAACAAAAATTCTGCAAGAATGTCTCAGCCCAAGGTAAGAAAACAAATAACGAAACACTGATGAAACTGTCAAAAGTTTAAAACTAAAAAATTACATTTCTAACAGTAAATTTAAGTGTAAGATGTTTGCAAATTAAGAATCTACATAAAATTTTGTTAATAAAACAACACTAAAAAAATATTATAAATCTACAAATTGTCACTTGTCGAATTACAAATTATAGGTTAGATTTGTTGTTTACAAACTCGCAGGAGTATACAAAAAAATAATATCTGTAGTTTTGTTATGATGTACTCTTGTAATTTTACGAAATAATATGAAATCCCTACATTTAGTGGAGTGAATTTACAAAAAGGAGGTTAAAATCGTTAAGAAAAACAGATATTTCACATTTTTGGTACAATTACTTCTTCTTCTTTAATCTCCTGACGGAGAGTATAGCCTTAGGTCTGGTGAGTGGTGATTCCCGTACAATTACTTGAGTATAGAATAACGAATCTACAGGAATTATGTTTTACAGCTTACTCAGGAAAAAAAAACGATTGAATGCGAGCTTCTTTGAAATGTGAATTTGAAATTGACAGATTCACAACGTAAATTTGAAATCGGCTTGCGACAATTTCAATCGGTCTAATCGGATCATGTTTGGAATCTGTCAAACCAGAATAGCAGCATATTCGAAGGTTATAGCTTTTGTCATATTTCATAGAAAATTTTTAATTTGTGAACTGCTGAAATCTTGTAAAAAATTGATATTCAGAAGTTTCAGATTTTGTTTACTTTTTCAGTTCTAGAGGATATCAAGAATTTGCGCTTATGGTTTTTAATGTAGAGAAAAAATAAATAGAAACCAAAAATGTCAATTTCCGGGAATTTTCAGCAATTGGCGTTTTACTATTCATTTCAAATACGCATTGCAAGACCTTAAATACGATTCAAACGCTCTCAATCGGTTTCTGTTTCCTGGGTACCTTTATTTTTCTCTCTATTTGTAGAAGGATAAATGGTTGCTACCATCCTTTGACTTCATGCCCACGAAAACTCCAATAAAGTTCAAGCGAACTGCCTCAATGACAGTAAAAACAGCAGAAAGTCCACCAAAGAAGAGTTTTACAAGAAAATATTCCGGCGACAGTTTAATTAAGAAAGAAAGTATTAGCAGCTTATCGGAATTATTGATTGCTTGCAATCCAAAAAATTCTGCAGATTTAGCAGTCAGTAGACAAAAACAGCAAGAGATTTCTGCTTGGTTAGAGTGTAAAACACAGATAGGGAAACCAAATATATTAATAATCTCTGGTCCATCTGGCTGTGGGAAAACTGTATCGCTTAGAGTAATTGCAGAAGAATATGGTTTTGATATTACAGAATGGATAACGCCTCTTGATCAACTTATGGACGAAAATTGTAAGAATAAGGATTGCATTGCTTCAAATGATTTAATTATTTATTACATTAATATGTTAATGCTCTCTGCGCTGAACCCAGTAAATAATATTGAATATTTCAACAGATAGAGTAATGAAGCAAGGAGACAGATTCGAAGAGTTTTTGATAAGAGCAACTAGGTACAATTCAGTGTTGAGAAGCAATTCAAGACGTCTGCTATTAGTCAAAGAATTACCTAACGTCTTTATAGATGACAAAGATGGATTTTATGCCGTTCTTGAGTAAATATAAAAACCTGTATTTTAATTTACTCAGATATACTGCAGAAATTTAACAAAACATTTTTGTTGCCTTCTTTGAACGTTATGCAAATGCAAATTAAATAAAAGATACATTTTTAAATTCTTTGAATTTTTGAGAAAGTAGCTGACAATGTTGTCTATTTTAGTAATGATGTACTTTAAATAAATCCTTGATTGACGAGAGTCCAATATCTTTCAGAAAATATATTCAATTTGGAAGAGAACCTCTTGTATTCGTGCATACAGAAACTGGAAATTCAAGATTAATGCAAACACTGTTCGCAACAAATATTAGAGAGCGTTTTGCTATTAATGTCATTAAGTATGTATTGAATATCCAACTGGAACATGAATTAATTATCTGAAAATTGTATAAGCATCTAATGCAGAGAGCATAATTTTGTAGAGTCATAATTTTGCAATGATTATAAATTCAGTTTCTATTTTAAACTATTTTGCAGTGTTAACGCAACAACGCTGGCAGCAATGAAGAAATTGTTGGATCGGGTAGCGAAGATACTTAATGCAAAAGCGAATCATTTTTTACATGTTACACAGGACAAGATAAACGAAGTTCTGTCTAACAATATCGGCGATGTTAGAAGTGCGTTATTGAATCTCATTTTTGCCTCGCTCAAAGGTACAAAAAATTAAATCATAAATTATAAAATTTGTTTATCTAAAGAAAAATTGTTTCTAAAAAATCAAAAAATTTAATTTTAATTTTTTCCAGTAACTGACAGTCTTGCGAAAAGTGAATGCGAGGGACGAGAAGAATCTTTGACTCTTCTTCATGGAGTTGGGAGAGTTATTAATCCAAAAAGTGAGAATCACCCAAATATTTTCGGAATACAGTTTAAAAATATAATCCAAATTCTTATTTAAAAAATACTTTTTTAGAAAAAAATCCTTAATTAGAAAAAATTTTGTAGGAATTAATGAAGGAAAATCTGTCAAATTCGTTCATGATCCTGATGATATAGCAGCATTTTTTCAATCACATGCGACGAATTTTGTTCATTTTCTTCACGCAAATTATTTAAATACAATGAGAGAAATAAGTCGAGCTGAATTAAGTGCCGATATTTTGAGTTTAGCTGATGTGTTAACTTCTGAATGGAGAGTAAGTAAATTTAAACCACTTTTCCAGAATTCCATGTAAATGTAATCGAAGAATATTCTTTTATTTATTATTATTGTATTCGCAGGATCCTAATTTGAGTAAAGTTACATTGTCGTTTTGTGTAAGGGGATTAATGGTTGCTAATGATAACCCAGTTAGCGGTTGGAATCCAGTTAAAAAACCTCAAAGCAGCTCTGTGAAAGTGTAAGATACTTTATTTTTTTGCGTCTAAAATATGAAATTTTTATTTTATTTTATTTCTTTTATTACAAAACGAGAAAAATTATCATAAATGATTTATTATTATTTTATGTTTACTTAATTTCCAGGGACAGAAATTTAGCTTTGGCAGAAATTCTATGGTATAAGTCGTTGATCAAACCGGATTCAAAAAACTCTGATGAAAAAGAAAAGCAAAATACTTTCGTGGATGAAGAGTTAATCATCGATGATGCTGACTAAGAATAGCTTTAGCATAATATTGTTTTTAAAAGAATTGTTATGAATACTTTTCTTCATTTTTAAATCTTACATTCAATGTATAATTCATTTTTTTTTTTTTACAAAAGTATGTCAACGGTCAATTGAAAATAATTCTAGAAGTGTAAAAGATTTTCATTTATCGATTCTTGTAGAGCTAAAAATGTTTTGAAATATCATTTTTTAGAGTTAATCGTTTCAAAATCGTTTATATATTTGAAATTGCCGCCAAATAAGTTGCCCTTAAAACAAGTTTCATTTTTTCCGCCAGGTAACGAATGGATCGCCCGCATGTAATGGTGAATCCACATATAAACCTAAGCACTGACGGCATCCGGCGTCCGGCCCGTCGCTCCGGGTCCGTTCAACGGTCAAGCGCAGTGATGCCAACTGCGCCTGGGGGAAAAAATGTCGTGTCGCTGACGACACTCACATGTCATTTCACACGAAATTTTTTT
>JBAGKK010043580.1:0-28743 GCA_037177015.1 Euceroptres primus | reverse complement strand
TATATATATATATGGCTACAAAGTGCAGTAAATGTCATTAAAATCGGACTTTAATTGTTTCTGTAACAGCACTTCGAATTTTGTAAATTTGAGAATTTTGGCTAAAAATCCAATTTTTTTCCGTTGAAAACCTGATTTTTGAAAAAATTATCATCATAAATGTGTAGAATATGTAGTTTTTCTGTTTCACTGGGACCTATAGCTACTATAAAAATAATCAATGTTTGGTGTTATTCAGAAGAAATAAAAATACAAGTATTCGAATTTTTGCATATCGCGAGAAACGGTTTTTTTTGCGATATCTCGTACACAAGAGCTGCTTAAGCAAAATGATAGTCATTTTTGGATTCAGCGGACCCAAATTACCCTAGAAAAGTTACTGTCCACCCTGCAGCAAAATGGCTGTTGAACAATGTTATCTATAATTGGAATGAGTCCAAAAGAAATCCAGGGGCTTTAAAAGAGATAAGAATTTTTTTAATTTCTATGAATTCCTAAGAATTCTTTTAAATTCTTATGAATTATTTGAATTCTTTCGAATTTCCTTGATTTCACTTGCATCCTTTTGAATTCTTTTACAATTCCCATGGATTATTTTTTACAATAATTTAAAAGAATTCAAGTGAATTCAGAGGAATTCAAAAGATTTCATCTTAATTTAAAAGAGTTCAAAATAATTTCAAAAGAAATGAACTTATTCGTCAACTTGAGATAAACTGCTCTGAATTCAAAATAATTCAACAAAGTTTCAGTGAATGCAAGCGAATTGATTTGATTCAACTTGAAATAAATTCATCTGAATTCCAAGTAATTCAAGGTTATTCAAAATAATTCAGAAGAATTTTAAAAAATTCTAAAGAATTTAAAAGAATTTAAAGAATTTAAATTAATTCTAAAGAATTCAAAGTAATTCAGAAGTCTACTTTAAGAAGAACATGAGATAAATTGATCTGAATTAAAAAGAATTCAAACAAATTCGAGGAGAATTAAAAACAATTCAATAAAGTTTCAGTGAATTTAAGTGAACAATTCATTTAACTTGAGATAAATTCATCTAAATTCAAAAGAATTTAGGGGAATTTAAAAAAATTCAAAAGGATTCAAGTGAATTCTAGTCCAATTTCTATAGAATCCTCACAAGAATTCTAGTCCAATTTCTGTAGAATCTTCACAAGAATTCTAGTCTAATTCCTATAGAATCCTAACAAGAATTCGACAATACAGAAATTCTATATAAAATTTTATAGAAATTGGTCTAGAATTCTTGTGGTCTCTATAGAAATTTGAGTAGAAAAATTCTATAGAATTTATGTAGAATAGAATCCTCAGAAGAATTCTAGTCCAATTTCTACAGAATCCTAACAAGAATTCGACAGTACAGAAATTCTATATAAAATTCTATAGATGTTGGTTTAGAATTCTGGTTTTCTCTATACAAATTAGTAGAATTCTTGTGAGGATTCTATAGAATAAATTCTACATAAATTCTATAGAATTTTTCCATCTGGGAGGTTTTCACCTGAATTTAGTATACTGGTTAACCTCTCGCATTAATAATATTTCCAAAAATTCAGAATCTTGAGAAAATATTGTTTGTAGAATTTTTTAAAAAGAAATTGCTTATTGTAAGATTTTTTAATAAAATAATGATACTAAACTTTCAAATACAGTGAAGCGAACTGCAGAACTTATAGGTAGTGAGTTTACACTTTCACTTTGTTGACTTAAAAAATAATTACAACTGATACCCTACTGTCTGTAACGATACGTATTTGTCAATACTATCTATTTGTAAATCTCCTCAGTTGACTTTCACACTGATAACTATCTCAGAAATATTTGATTAAAAAATCAGTAACGCCTTTCGTATTTTTGTATTGTACGGAAAATTTATTTCATAAAAGGGCCTTCAATTATAAAATAAGTCTTTTATCATTTTAATGTCTTTAGACAAAAAATAGATTTTTGTTCAGTTGGTATACAAAAAAAAAATCAATTAGAAAATAAAGCTGTGCTTAATAATTTAATTGCCGGTTTGTTAGCTGAAAAGATATTCATTTTACATAAGCTTATCAGAATTCATTATCATCCGAATGTAATATGTAATTAATTTTGGACCTCAGGTAAGGAAACGAGAGATTAATGATTTGGATTGCAGAAAATATATGAGCATTGTAAGGAAGAGTTAAGATTACGATATCTTTATATTGCATCAGGATTACGTGTCTATCTTTACATCTGGCACTCATTAATCACTGTCACTGAAGATTATTTATATATTAAGCACTATTTTGAACTTCCAATTTTGTTTAGAATTTCATTTTTTTCGAAATTATTTTGAATTTGATGAAATAATTAATTAATTTTAAAAATAATCAAATTACCCCCTTTGGGAAAAACCCAAAAGCTTTTACTTTTTGTAATTTCTGAATTTTATTTCAGGATACATAAAGGGATTAGAGCCTAAAATTTCATTGCAGTTTTATTGTCTTAAACTCCAGAACGCAGAATTTTCAAAAATATTGCCATGGTAGAATCGGAGCTTTTAATATTAAAACTTTAATTAATTTTTTCATAGTAGGAATCAATTAGTATTTAAATTAAGATCATTAAATTTAAAAACTTATATCATCGAAATTTTCATGTTCATCGACTTGGGAAAAGTACTTTTGAACTGTCCAGAAGTTTGAAATATTTTTTATCAATTCTTTTCTTTTTTGAAATCCCGTGACTAATTCTCTAAATATCAAAGTAGTTCAGATGACCGAATTTCAAAATCTATTATCATTTGTCGCCTCAAAGTTTCTTATTTCTTACAATTCTCTATCAAATCTTTAGTTTCTGCACTTTGTAAAATTGAATTATCATTCAAAGTTCCTTTTTTATTTAATTTATGATTCTGTTATTTTTTGGAAGCGCTGTTTGATCTTTGGCTTATTTTCTGGCGGAAAATGTCAAAATGTCGATGTACAGAATGGCCAAGTCCGAAAATGTGACCAATGAAAACGAGGCCGTTGTTATTTGTGCTGATAAGGTGGTGGATGGATGGCTCGCGCACCGACATGACTTCGATATTAAGTAATGTTTGTGCTCTCGAGAGATGAGAGTCCCTTATCTCGCACCAAGCAAATAATAACTCCGTGACATGGCGGGTGTTGTTTGCTCTAGTTTTCTTACCCGAGCACTCCCAGTTTCATGGCCGTCAATCCTCAAATATTCGTCGAGACGAGGTTGACTTGACCTGCTTCCTGTGACAGTCTTAGGGTCGAGTCTCCAGGTTAATCACCCCTTATCTCTATCCATTCCTTCATGAAGAAAAAAAACTTTTCTTTGGTGCATTTTTCTTCATTGATGATTAGTAGGGTGGGACGAAAGGAGAAAATTTAGGAATTCAAAATTACTGTCTGTGTCACAAGAGGGGAACCTGCAAAAGTCAATGAAAACTGTACACTAGGTATAAATCATGGTTATGATCCGATAGAGGGGAATCCACTCTAATGCGCAACTTGTTGAAGATACCACAATTTCTGCAATAATTATTTGTGAGCATTCATTTCTATAAAGAGTTTGATTTACTGGCTTAGAAAAACAAACAAAAAACATGTTCAAACGACGTCACATTCTGTAAACAGTCTTACAAGAATTTGAAAAACTTTAAACATAAAGTATGGAAGGTAAGCTTTAAAACTATCTCTAGAAATATTTAAAATCTGCAGTGGTTGCGAAATTATTTGATGTAAAAGAGAATAGTGAAATTTTCACTCCTTACTGTGCTTTAAATTCGATATCTGCATGAAAAATAGTCAAAATAACTTCAAAAATAGCTCATTCGAAACAGAATTTTCCAGAGAAAGTAATTGTTATGACGAAGATTAATTGTCAGGTTCGGTAAAAAAGTTATTTAAAAAATTGTCATTAAAAATTAAGGAAGAGAAAAAAGTAAAAATCTAGATTTTCACTGTTTTCTATTATAATCAATTGCTTCAATTGCTTTAATACACAAATGATCAGTTTGAAGCTAGTTTTATGTAGATTAAGCTCACAAATTTTCATCAACTTTCGATCATTTTGCTTTCAATGGCAGCAAATTGAAAATAATTTATCTTATTTTATGTCTAAAATTGGCTTAAAAATATCGATGTAACACGAATCGTATAAAAGAAATAATACATATGATGCTTTTTTCCTTGCGTAATAGAGTTAATACTCCTCTTTCTGAACATAACCATTATTTATACCTAGTGTGCAGTTTTCATAGACTTTTGCGGGTTCCCTTCTTGTGACACAGAATGTACTACAACGCGGAAAAGTAGCACATTAGGACCCTAAAAAAGCATAAGTAACTTGAAGTTGATAGATATATATCTTCAGCACGCGCGCTCACAAAATATGTTTAAAAAATGTCTTGTCTTTAAAGTTTTGAATCTTTTTTTGGTTTCAATTTTTTTTATATTTCTGAGGATCAGAAAAATTTTTCCAATTTTTTACAGATTTTTATCATTTATTCCCAAGGAGATAATTACTGTTTAATTTAGAAAAATGTCTAACTCGCGTGAAAATAACAGATTTTTTCGGGTTTGTGAGAACTTTTTAGTAATAAAAATGTACTAGAAAAAAAACTCAAGACATCCGAGGAATTGAAATTGGAAACACAGCACATTTTTAAAATTTTGTATTATCTATTTAATGGAATTGTTTTTTAACGTGAGCTTAGATATTATTTGGAATGATATTATTATTATGATTATTATTTCTAATGATAGAAATATGTTAGGAAAAAAATCAATACATCCGAGAAATCAAAATTGGCAACGAAGCAAACAATTAGATATTTTCAATTTTTGAAGATTTCAAATTTATCTGCTCTACAATTTTTAAAAGAATAACACAGTTGGATGTTTCCAATTCCAAAGTGTTGAAAATTTGAAGGTGCACTTCTAAATTGGAAGACGATTTAATCTTTATGTTTCCAAATTTTTTCATTATTTCAAGTTTGGATAATTTCAATTGAACAGTGTTTAAATTTTAAAGCTACCATTTGCAGAGAATTCAAATTTGGAAACTTGGATGATTTTAAATTTAAAGGCGATCCAAATTGTATTTTTTCCAATTTGTGTCTTTCAATGTTTAAAGTATGCAAATTTGGATATTTTCAATTCCTCTTCTTTGGTGCATTTTTCTTCATTGATAATTAGCAGGGTGAGTTGAAAGTAAAAAATTTAGGAATTCAAAATTACTACAATGTGAAAAAGTAGCACATTAGGACCCTAAAAAAGCATAATTAACTTAAAGTTGATAGATATATATCTTCAGCACGCGCGCTCACAAAATATGTTTAAAAAATGTCTTGTCTTTAGAGTTTTGAATCTTTTTTTGGTTTCAATTTTTTTTATATTTCTGGGGATCAGAAAAATTTTTCCAATTTTTCACAGATTTTTATCATTTATTCCCAAGGAGATAATTAGTGTTTCATGGACCCATTTAATTTTAAAAAATTTCTAACGCCCGTGGAAATAACAGGAGAATTTTTTTGGGTTTATGAGAACTTTCTAGTGATAAAAATGTACTAGAAAACAAATCAAGACTTCCGAGGAATTGAAATTGGAAACACAGCACATTTAAAAAATTTTGAATGTTCTATTCAATGAAATTGTTTTTTAATTAGAGCTTATATATCATTTGGAGCATGTGTATGCTTTTTAATGATAGAAATACATTTTTTTTTAAAATCAACACATTCGAGGAATCAAAATTGGCAACAAAGTAAATTTTTAAAATATTGTGAAAATTTTTGAGATCTTTTAAATATTTCTATCATTAAAAAACCTATATATGTAATTTATTATATGTAAACTCATATTTTGTAAATTATATGTAAACTCATATTTAAAAACGATTTTATTAAATAGAAAATTCAAAATTTTAAAAATTTGCCAATTTCAGTTTCCAATTTTAATTCCTCGGATGCCTTAGGGTTTTTTTTTCTAGTCCATTTTTATCACTAGAAAGTTATCACAAACCCGAAAAAATTCTCCTGTTATTTCCACAGGTATTAGACATTTTTAAAAATTACAAGGGTCTATTAAACAGTAATTATCTCCTTGGGAATGAATGATTAAAATCTGTAAAATATTGGGAAGACTTTTCTGACCTCCATAAACGTAAGGACTGAAACACAAGAAAATTGAAATACAAAAAAATTGAAACCAAAAAAAAATTGAAACTCAGTAGACAAGAAATTTTTTAAACGCATATTTTATGAGCGCGTGCTGAAGATATATATCTATGAACTTCAAATTAATTATGCTTGTTTAGGGTCCTAATGCGCTACTTTTCCGCGTTGTAGTAATTTCGAATTCCTAAATTCTTTATTTTCGGCCCACCTTAATGATTAGGGTGAAGAAAAAAGAAAACACAATAAATTTAGAATATCAAAGCGTTGTAAACACCAACGATCTTTGGCTCGTTGGTGGACCAACATTCAAACGATTTTTTGGATCATTTTGATATCTTCCGATTTACTGTGAAGTTTACTAGTTTTTGAATCAGGATAAGAAAAATCATTTCCCACATAAAGATTTCCATGATTTTTGGTAAATTTTGGAAAATTTCACATTAAAAATACCTCGATTAAATTTGGACTGTCTTATTACCTCAAAAACACAACAACAAAAAAAAGATGAAAGAAATTAAAATAGAGGAAAAAAAAGAAGAAAGGTGATGTAGTTGGTTGCTTTCGCATTTCTTTCCTGTTTTTTGTGTGCTTTAAGGTATTTGATTGTATTTAAGGTATTTGATTTCTTTTGAATTCATTTGTAGACTGTTGTTGTAATTTTTTGAATTCACCTTGAATTCTGTAGAATTCCTTTTAAATTCTTTTGAATTACCTTTCATTTTTTTGAGTTTTCTTGAATCGTTTTGAATTATTTTAAACTTAGATAAATTTAGATCAATTTTTCTCAATTTGAATGAATTCATTTCACTTGAATTCGAATCAGTTGAACTCTTTTAAATTTACTTGAAATATTTTGAAATCCTTTGAATTCATTTGAATTCTTTTAAATTCCGTTAGAGTTTTGAATTTCCTTAAATTCATTTGAATTCCGTTGGTCTTTTGAATTCATTTTGAATTCTTTTAAATTTTTTAAACTATTATTATTTCTTTTGAATTTATTTGTGGACTTTTGTTGTAGCCTTTTGAATTCACCTCGAATTCTTTTGAATTACCTTGCATTATTTTGAATTCTTTTAAATTCTTTTGAATTTGGATCAATTTTTCTCAATTTGAATAAATTCAGTTCACTTGAAATCTTTTACAATCGTCTTAATTCACTTGAATTCTTTTGAATTCGCCTTGAATTCTTTGCAATTCTCTTAATGTTTAAAATTATTTTTATTTCTTCTGAATTCATTTGTAGATTTTTGTTGTAGTCTTTCGCATTAACCTTGAATTCTTTGGAATTATTTTGCATTCTTTTGAATTCCATTAAATTTTTTAAAATTCTTTTGAATTTAGATACATTTTTCTCAATTTGAATGAATTTACTTGACTTGAATTCGGTTCACCTTATCTCTCTTAAATTAACTTGAAATCTTTTGAAAACCTCTGAATTAACTTGAATTCTTTTGAATTCCATTGGTCCTTTGAATTAACCTTGAATTCTGTGCAATTCTTTAAAATTTTTTAAATTACTTTAAACTTTTTAAATTCTTGAATTCAGGTGTACATAAAAATTGCTAGTGGTCAACCCCTCAGGTAATAAGATTGCCTAAATTCAGTCGTAACATTTTTCAAATTATATCCTCGGACGTAAAAAGTTTTTATTTTTAAAACGATATTTTCAGTTGTCATTTCTATTTCGATTATCTTCTATACATATTCATTATTACATCATTTCATCACTTCAAACATACATATTCATTATTTTAATATAACAATTTATTTTTGTTTTGGAGGTGTAAAAAAGTTGCAAAATAGTTTTTAATAATCTTTCATGGGGGTCTTTTATAACATAAAATTATAATAACACGTAAAATTCTAGACGGAAACTTCAAAATGGTAAAAAATTTATTTTTGACACTTTAAAGAATAAAACTGTATTTCTCAAGATTAAATTACGATTTTTTCTGGTTAAAGTAACAAAATTTCTGGTTAAAGAAATCAGAATTATGATTAAAGTAACTAGAAATTGCAGTTAAAACAATCAGAATTCTGGTTACATTAACCAGAAAAAATAGTAAGGGCATATTTAACTAGAATTCTGGTTAATTTAACCAGACATTTTTTTGAGTGTATAAGAATATTGTACATATTTTAGAATATAGATCCTAAAATAAAATTATAAATACAAAAGTGACCCCTGGAATTAAAAAAAAATATTTTGATAATAATTCTGATATCAGATTTAAATTTTTAAATCAGATAATTTTTTAATTTGTCTTGACCAGATTACACATTCACAATTATCAATTTTGTAAGTCGCTTTACAATTTAAAAATGTCACCACATATTTTAATAAACAGATTTAAAATCTGTATAAGGTAGATGTCCCAGTAATCGTACCGGTCCCAGTAATCGTGCAACTGGCACATAACCTAAAGAAATAATTATAAAAGATATTCAAAGAAGTATTTAGTAACAAAAAATAACGAGCTTTAGCATTATTTGTTATCAAAATCAATAATAATCAAGAATAAATGCTTAAAAAATAAGATTGACGGCGAAACGATTACTGGGACTAAGGTCACGATTACTGGGTCATTTACCTTAGTTGTAAAAAGATTTATAAATATCTGATGATATTGAATTTTGAAACAAATGAAAAAATATTTTCTTTAAAATAATGTGCCACATTATTACAAAAATTATTTTCTCAATTTTTGGCACTTAATTTTTTCTTCAGGGTGGTGGTAGAAGACCAGGAGTAAGATGTGCAAATTGCGGGACAAGTAACACAACTCTTTGGCGACGGAACAATAATGGAGAACCAGTTTGCAATGCCTGTGGTCTTTATTATAAATTGCACAATGTAAGTTTAATATATTTTTTATAGTCTTTAAATATCGTATTTCTTCAAGAAAAATGACAGCTTTTAATGTAATTCTTTTCAATTCACCAACACTGATGATTATTCACTTTGCTTATTTGTAAACTTGAAACAGGAAACATTATACTTGATGTAACTTTTCAGTTACATCAATATGAAGTATTTTTCCGTATTTTCAGAAAACTAATAAATTTATTAATGGCTTTAATTATTTCTTATTCTAATTAACAAGAGGAATCTAAGCCAAGCATGAATTTCATGTTTCTTACTGTTTACCACAATTTGCGTCACTAAATTGTCGGAAATCCTTCCAATGAAGCGCAGAAAGGCTAAACTTGGTTGTGAAACAATAAAGAGACGGCTTAAAACAAATGCAGTAAAGGTCGCAAACAAGAACGTTCTGCCCTGCACGACAGTTATATGGTCCCAGTATTCTCAGAATGCTACATATTACATTCGTTTTTCCTCTCACTAAAAAACTTCACACTCTACTTTTTCAAGAAATTTCAAGATTTCTCCATTTTAATTAGTTAATTTTAAGGAAATAAAGGCCAAAGATTATTTTCTCAAAATTTCTCTTGAATGAAATAAAATAAAACGAAATATTATTGACACCTTAATTTTTAGAAAATTTCTATTTTGTACATATTTTTGAAAGGGAGAATAATTTTCTGTTTTTGTTTTAGAAGTCTAAAAAAATATTCATGTTCCTTTGGTGAATATTTTTAGGAGCAAAGAGTGCAATTAAAGTGTGTTTGAATTTCCTTCAGAAAAGTAAATATTTCATTTTAAAAATACATTTTTCCTTCTCTTTATAGTCTTTGAATGCTACTTTCAATTCCTTTTCGTGTAAAATTGCACGTAATGATTTTTGACCTTCATTAGTCAAAAAAATGTCTCTCCCGTACCTGCGTCTCTTAGAATTTTAATTAATCATTTTTTTTTAATTAACTTCATACATTTGTTCGACGCCTTATCAGCTTTTTTCGTCTGATAAGAAAGGCATTTATCCTCTTGCCTTGCCGAGTTGACGGAATCGATCGATTATCTGTCGATCTCTCTGCCTTGGTTATTTATTTATTTTCCAGAATCACGTCAAGAAATTCCCCGACAATTGCTTAACAAGAATTTTCTGTTTTTCTGACAAAAATTTTTGTGCCTCCTACTTTTCTTGAAATATGATATCTAATATGATTTCAGAAAGTTGCGAGTATTTTTTTCATTAAAAATTTGTTTAAATTAAAACTTTTTACAAAGCACTTTGTATTTTTAATTTTTCAAACCCAAATCATTATATGTTTTTTCCAGAATTAGCAATAACCACTGATGAGGGCCACCATTGTGTGCCGAAACGTTTGGTTCAATTAAAAATAAATTAAATTATTTATTATGACCCTAAAGCCAAAATTAACATCCAATATTATAAACGATTATTTTCATCGAGGGTTAATATAATCCCCCACTGAGTATTATGAATTTTATTTATTTTTTTTGGTAGCAGAAACAAAATGTCTAAAATCAGATTATTTTGTCTCAGATATAAATTAAATTAAAATATTAAATTAAAATATAAAAATAAAAAACTTCAGTTCCTAAAACTTAACTTGCAATTTTTTGAAATTTGAAGACTTTGGACAAAACATTTCATATTTTGAATCGTTCAAATTCGAATTGATATTAATTTGATTCGTTTTTCAATTTGAAGTCAAAACGAAAACGTTTTGTGAAATAATTTTTAAAATAATTTTATTTTTGCAATTTCTTTTTTACTTCGAATTTAGAAACAAATAAAATTAATATCGACTCTAATTTGAAAGATTTAAAATCGGAAATGTGAAAGTCTTTCAATTTCAAGTTAGATTAAAGGTATTAAAGTTGAAATACTCCAATTTTCAAATTGTTTATAAATTTTTCGAAGATATAAAATTTCAAGTTCTGGAAATCTCATGGAAAGATTAAAATAACATTTTTTGCAGTACTTTTTATCATTATATAATTAGTCTAATTAAATCATGTTATATTTTTTAATAGGTGAACAGACCATTGAGTATGAAGAAAGATGGAATCCAGACGAGGAAAAGGAAACCGAAAAACCACGCGAACATGAATTCGGGACTTAGTGGACAAAGTGGTGTACAGAAGACCGAGATTAAGTCCAGCTTACTCGGTGAGTCCTCGGTGAGCACGCTTATTCATGATTTATTGTCACTACAATCCACGACTTTTAGTAGTTTTAATTATGAAGAAATCCCTTTTTCCTATCAGTTAATTTAAAATCTAAAATTATTCATACACTCAGAAAAAAGTTTGTTTGAATGAAACAAAAAATTTTGTTTGATATCATATTATTGAAAGAAACAAATTTTTTGTTTCAATTAAAAAAACATTTATTTCATTTTAATATATGAAAAATATCTACCTTATTAATCGAAACAAATAATTTTTTTAGTACAATTTGTTTGATTTAAATAAAGGATTTGCTTAAATTATATCCATTTGAGTTTATACAAATATTTGTTTGATTTAAACAAAAATTATAATCCGCACACGATAGTTCTTTAGAAAAACGCAAATAGCGCAGAAGGATCTTTCTCACAATAAAGACTACAATCATACTGAATAAAAAGGCGTCTGAAATATGTTACAGTACCGTTGTTACGCATCCCGCGCATCCAGACAGGTAATCTAAAAAAAGTGGTGTCACACTTAACACTTCTTAATTACAAAATTGTAAATTTTTAAAAATCGTTTATTTTTATTTATAAAATTGAATAAAGTTTAAGAAACAAAACCCTTACTTCATTTAAAACAAAAAAATGCTTAAAGCAAACAAGAACTTTATTTAATTGAAACAAAAGATTTATTCAAATCAAATAAATAAGGACAAATAAAGAATTTGTTTGAATCAAACAAGCATTTGCTTGAGCCCATATCAACGTTACAATTTGTTTGATTCAAACAAATTTTGTTTGAATCAAACAAATATTTTTCTGAGTGTATTATGGAATTATTTTGCTATTTAAATAATTCCAAATATTAGATTAATATTCATTCTTTTACTAATACCTGATTAATATTAATATTAATTACATGATTAATAATTAATATTTATTGAGGGTCAATATAATCTCCCCACCGATTATTATTATTAATAATATTATTAATAATAATTCATGAATATTAATTATTAATCAATATTATTATTAATAATAATAATCAATGAATATTAATTATTAATCAATATTTTTAATAATAATAATCCATGAATATTAATTATTAATCAATATTAAGTATCATGAATCAACGTTGAAGATCTCGAGTAAGACTCACTTTAAATTTTATTAATCTCAAACGTCTGCCAAAAATTATGTTACTTGTTACCACTAAAAAGAGTTAAAGTATCTCTACCTTTATTTTCTGTAGGCCCTTGATTAATATTATACATACATATATAAGATTTACTCAGTTAAAATATAAATACATAAAATAAAGGTTGAGAGAAAAAATATTCTTGTTCTACCTCAAACTGATAATGATAATTACTTCTTATAATTTAGTAAAATAATTAATTAATACTAAGAAGAAGAATTTTTCACATTTGAAATATTTTTTGTAAGAATAAGGTGAAAATTAGTAGAATTTGTTTTTCAAAAACAAAAATCCCGATGGTCAGAAAAATATCCTCTTGAGACAAAAGGAATTTTCCTTTTATCTCAAGATGATACTGTATTAGAAAATTTATGTAAAAAAATCTGAAATCTGGCTTCCTGCATGGTTATAGAAAAAGTCGTTTGCAGAAAGTGTACTTGCAGGTAATTGCTTCGTCATGCTTTCAACCATCGCTTTTTCATGTTTGTGTACTGGATGTTGGGTTTGTGTTTGATATGTAATCGTCTTGTGTGTTTGAGTGATAAAATAAATTTTTGAATCGTCGATATGAACACCAAATTTATTATAAAATTTATTATTATGAACTGAATATCATTATGAATAAACTAATTTTATGAATCAATAAATATATGAATAAATGAATAAATGAAATATAAGGTTTATCAGTAGCCAAAATATTATATTAGGTATTTATTATATATTATTATTATTATTAATATTATTGAATAAAGGCAATCAACAAAAAAATATTCTTTTGCACGGAATTTTCTTAGAACCCCTTTTATTTAACAAATGTAAAGAGACCCTTACAACATATAAATGAGTATAAAAGTTTTCAATAATAATCAGTAAAGACTTTCTTCTTCTTCTGCTAAACGTGATGTCTTATAAAATTATTACATGGAATAATTATGGAATAATAATTATTATATAATTATTTTTTATTAACATGTCTAGTTTTCAACAAATTTTGTCTAAAAATGTTTATCAGCATTTAGAAACTTTCTCGCATTCAAAATGTGCCTTCAACAAAAATTTAGAAGACTATCATTTAAAACGAAAACACGATGAACTTTGGAAATTTGAATTGTTTTATTAAAGTATGTAATATATTTTAGTTTCAAATGGATATTTTTATATATTTTTTAAACACCAGTAAAAGAAATCTATAATATTTTATGAACAAGTAGCAACCTCTTGTAGATTTAATAAATGATTGTTAGTAATATTGATTAATATTGTAAATAAACCTATTTAAAATAAATTTACTGTAATTCAATAGCAAAAGCAAGCAAAAATTATTTCGTTTTCAATTTTCAGACTAAATAAATTTTTATGCTGATAATTATAGCACATATTATTTGCAAACATAATGTGCAAGTGGTTGTTAATTTTTAAAAAAATATTAGCAATTTTTTTCACTAGAATTATTTTAAAAATCTAAAATTTTAGAAATTCAAAGCGAGGCTATTTTAAACAATGAAGTCTAAATAAAGAAATTCAGACAAAATAAACTTTTATACTGATGATAATTATAGCACATATTATTTACAAACATAGTGTGCAAGTGGTTGCTAATTTTTAAAAAAATATTAGCAATCTTTTTTACTAGAATTATTTTAAAAATCTAAAATTTTAGAAATTCAAAGCGAGGCCATTTTAAACAATGAAGTCTTCCTATTTGCTTTGGAGGTACAATTTCAAAGTGAGAAAGTTTCTAAAGGCTGAAAAAAATACACGATAATTTTTAGATTTTCTCCTATAGATGAAGTCGAATGAAAATTTTGAAAAAGTTGTAAAAATTGGGCATGTTGTGTAGATTCAGAAAAAAAATAGATATTCACATTGTGTTAAAATTGTTAACAATTCCTGAAAACCTATGTTGTTTGAAAATAATTGAAAAGGCCAAATGCAGTGAATTTTATTATTTCTGGAGAACTCGAAAAATATTTTTAACTTAAAATGAGTTTAGAATTGTTTTTATGAATTTTTTTTTGTTTGCGTCTATTCTGAGAGATTAAAATGACGCTTGTATGCATATGTTCCTGTGTCAGTTTGTCTTGTGATCGATGAGTGGACATCATGGCCGTCTAAATAGCATTGGATGGTATATGCTTGGGTGTTCGGGGTAAAGGGGAATTCGGGAAGTAAGTACATAATATGTGCAAACCACAGCAAAGCGGATTGGTCAGAAGGAGAGATGTTACTGATAACAATGAGTACTTTTCCTCAATGGGGAGTTACCAATAAGCTGAGTGCAAACAGGGGGAGAAAAAAAATAAAACTGTGGAAAGAGAATTTTTTAATTAGTAAAAAATTAAAATTATGTTTTATAATTAAAATTATGTTTTATAATTAAAATTATATGCTATCTTTGAGATAGTAATATCTACTGTCTATAGAGCTCAATTGTGAAATTATAAATTAACAATTGAATTAAAGAGCTAAAATAATTCGTTTCTAGTTTCAACAGAAAAAAAACCTTCAGGACTCCGCTAATTTCGTATTTTATTAGTGCTCATCGCTTTATTGTTTGTAATGAGTCAGGTACTTTTTACGTAGTTGCTCAGTAAAAAATAATTGCGGCTGACATATTCGCTATTTGTGTTCTTAATATTTGCTACGTTTCGTAACTTTTTGGGCTTGTTGGCTTTAATCCCGCAACCTTCCATGTAAAAAAAGATGTAATTATTTTATCACTGTCCTTAAGACTTGTCAAAAATGTACAAAGAATTGTAAAATAGAAATTGAAGCTCTTTATTATAGTGAATAGTCTGGAAACCAGGAAATTCCCCAAGATTTATGAAATAAGATTTAATTATAAGGGTAATTGTTCTGGATTGTCTGTATTTTTCTTCTTCAATTTCTGTTTCACTTGATATGTTTGGTTGTTTAAAAAAGCTTACAAATTGCCTGCTTCTTACATTTTCTTCAAAAAATTGAATAACAAATTATGTTATTAACTACCTCGAATTACAATTTCTTTTTATCATCTTGCATTTTTTTTATAAAATAAAGAATGGAGATTTGCATTAAACTAAAAAAAAAAAAAACGAATACACTCTCGTGCGATGAGAATGTAATAATAATGAATAATGATAAATTTTTTTTATATACATATTATGTATAAAAGTGTCTTTTTTCTAATTGCGCCTAATTTTTTCTAAAAATTCCCTTTTCTCAAATTGCAGTGGACTCGAAGCTGCAGTTGAGTATGTACTCAAGCGGGGGTAAGGGTGGAGGGGGCAACGATCATTTTCCTCTTGTAGGCACGCTGCCGAATTCGCACTTAGCGCATGCACATTCGCCCCTTGCATTACCTTCCGCCGCAGTTTTGAATCGTCAAACTACCCTGACGTAAGTGCAAATTTTAATTAATAATTATTTGAGATGAAAAATCTCATCCTCAGGAAAAAAAATTAAATCATTCTTTAACCAAAAAGATAGAAATTAACTCTTAAAAATAGTCTCTGAAGATTTCCATTGAATTAAACTTAATTTAAATACAAAATGTAATTCAATTATAAGTTAATTCAATATGCATTAAACAATAAACAAGATCACAGTTAGGAATGTTAAGTTTAAAGAGAATATAAAAAATTTATCCAACTCTATCCACGACAATAATTTCCTGATTTTTTCAATTTAATATAAATGTTATCCTTTCCAATCCACTTATTCCTGTTCAAGTTCTTTCGCGCTTATCCATTCCAACCCTTTATTATTTCGCAATTCACTTTTTTTCCATCCAAGTTTATCACCTAGTTTACCACCACCTCCATCCTAGTTTACCACCTATCAACCTTAATTCTTTTACATATTTTTTCAATCCATTTTTTCTATCCAAGTCGATCTGCAGTCTATCCACGTCTATCCCTTTATATCTATTTGCAGTCCATTTCTTTTTATCCAAGTCTATCGGCGTCAATTTTTTATACCTAAAAATAAATCAATTTTACAATAATTTCCTATTTTTCCAGTGTAATGTCATTTTTATCCTTTTCAATCCACTTATTCATATTGAAGTTTATTCACACCTACGCACGCTACCCTTTTTTATTTCGCAATTCATTTTTTTTAAATCCAAGTTTATCAGTACCACCTATGAACGTTAATTATTTTATATATTTTTTCAATAAATTTTTTTCTATCTACGTCTATCCGCGGCCTATCCACGTCAATCCTTTTATACATATTTTTAAGTCATTTCTTTCTATCCAAGTTTGTTCGCAGTCTATCCAAGTCAACCCTGTCATGTTTATTCTTCTCAATTTACTTCTATTCAAGTTTATTCGCTGCCTATCCCCGTCAATCCCGTTATACATATTTTCAAACTATTTCTTTCTATCCAAGCTTGTTCGCAGTCTATGACGTCAATCCTTTAAAGTTTAGTTTTCAATTTATTTATTTCTATCCAAGTCTAAACGTCGCCTATCCTCGTCAACCCCTTTATACACATTTTCAAACCATTTATTTCCATCCAAATTTGTTTGCAGTCTATTACGTCCATCCTTCCATGTTTATTGTTCTGAATTTATTTATTTCTATCCAAGTCTATCCGCCGCCTGTCCACGTCAATCCTCTTATACATATTCTCAAACCATTTCTTTCTATCCAAGACTATTCGCAAGCTATGCACGTAAATTATTTAATACCTTTTTCAAATCCAATATAATGTTTATTCTTTTAAATCTATTCGTTTATATCCAAGTCTATTAGTCCTCTATCCACGTAAATCCCTTTATATCTATTTTCAATCAATTTATTTTTATCGTAGTCTATCCGAAGTTTATCCACGTTAATTTTTTTACATAGTTTCTCAACCCAATTTTATTTTTATCCTTTTCAATCCATTTATTTCTATCCATGCCTATCAGTTACCTATCCACGTTAATATTTTTCTATTCTTTTTTCAATTGAGTATTATATTTATTTCCATCCAAGTTTGTTTGCAGTTTATTACGTACATCCTTTCATGTTTATTGTTCTGAATTTATTTATTTCTATCCAAGTCTATCCACCGCCTATCCACGGCAATCCTCTTATACATATTTTCAAACCATTTCTTTCTATCCAAGACTATTCAATCCATTTCTTTTTATCGTAGTCTATCCGAAGTCTATCCACGTTAATTCTTTTACATATTTTCTCAACCCAATTTTATTTTTATCCTTTTCAATCCATTTCTTTCTATCCATGCCTATCAGTTACCTATGTAACTATCAATTACCTATCCAAGTTAATCTTTTTCTATTCTTTTTTCAATTGAGCATCATATCTATCCTTTTTAATCCATCTCTTTTACACTTAACTTTTTTGAGTATAGTTTTTTCGGTTCCAAATTTCAGTATAGAGATATGTTTAATAAATAGTTGTGTTACATATTTGAATTGAATGTTAATTTGGAAAAATAGTTTAAAAGTAAGTTCAAATATTCGAGGATTGGGGATAGAAATAGATAAGAATTTTTCTATAATTTTTATCTATGTAGATAAAAATGGATATAAGAATTAATAATTGATATTGATGGAAAAGCATAGATTCTTTTCTCTTATTCTTTTAATTCCAGTAATTAACTTTCAATCCTTAAAGTATCCAAAGTGAAATTTCAAATTTAAAGCACTTTAAACTAAAAATCAAAAAGTTACAATCGTCAAAGTTTGATGTCATTCAAATTGTCAAGTTTCAAATAAAGTTTGAGCATTACCAAATGGACAGGAATCAAATTCAAATTTAGTATACCTTTAAATTAAAAACTAAAAAATGAAACTTCAAATTTAAAAATGGTTTGAAATTAAATTTAAGAAATTTTTTAATGAAATTAATTAGAGAAATTCATTTTAAAGAAATTAATTAATAATTTTTTTTAGTGTTCCACCTTTGGAGCCAATCCACAGTCGATCAAGTACTGACCTCACCACGGTAATTACCTCAACAACAGCAGCTTTGCATACCGACAGATCTTAGGCGATCAAAACATGTTTTGAACAGTTTGAAACCTGTTTTGCCGGTTGCATTCTGCCTTACCTAATTAAAACCTTTTCTCGTTTTGAATTCAATTCATTCGCCACCTTGAGGAGAGTGTCTGAAGTTTTCCATTTAACCGAGTCACTATTTTTAAATTTTAACAGTGAAACTCAAAATATCATAAATAATTTATGGTTTAATTAAAACTTTTAAACTTAAAACCAATGAAAGCAGTTTTAATGCCTAACATGGAATTTAGACAATTTTCTATTATCTTTTTAATTATTTTTAAGTATATCTCTGACATATTTTTTCATAAATGTACAAAAATATACAAACAATGATAAAAATATGCTAGGATATTATTTTAATGTTGAAATTGACAGAAGCGAGTTGTAGTAAAGTAAGTTCTATGTATATAGTTTTTTAAATACTTTATCCAAAGATTTCTGTAGGTTTAAGTGATAAGTTACCATGAAGAGTAATATATAAATATTATATATCACTGGATTTTAAAATAAGCTGCAAAGTTTATTAATAGACAAATGTGAAGTAAAAATCATAAATTCTTCTTATTATTTTTTAGAAAAAAAAGAAGAAAAAATTGTCTCATATTTTATTTTTTCGAGTAATAAAATTAATGTTTTCCATGTTGTTGAAAGTAGTAATAGATATTTTTATTATTGAGAATTTTGTGCATGAAATGATTCCATAAACTAAAAATCATTCCTCTTTGACATAAAGTGATTAATTAGTAATAAATATATTAAACTGCACAATTTCAGTGTGTATCTATGTTTTTTAAAATTAATAAAGTGATTAATTAGTAATAAATATATTAAACTGCACAATTTCAGTGTGTATCTAAGTTTTTAAAAATTAATTTAAATTATAAAGAGCATTAGGTAATGTTTATAAATACTTCTCGGTAATCACATTATTATTAATAATTATATAACAATAGATGAGTCAATTACAAAGAAGATTGTTACCCAAAATATCTACATTGCAAACGTAAGACATTTCTTATTTAAATATTAAGTTCATTTAAAATTGTATACCTTAAAGCTCTACTTGCATTATTTGTTGAATTAAGAATTACAAATGAGATGTAAGAGAATTATTTGTTTTCTACGATGTCTACAGGCTTGGTAAAAATAAAAAATTTTAAAATTATAAATCGTTATGTGTTCTTATTGTTCTTATCCACTTTCTCACTAATTTTTCAAAATAATATAGAGGCTTCATAAAAACAGAGAGAAATGAAATAAAGCAAGTGAATACTTTAAAAAAATAAAATTTTCAAGTAAATTAACACTAATTTTGATGAAAAAAATATAGACAAAAGTCCGGACATTCTAGTGATAAAACAAATTTTCACTGAAAACATTTTTTTTTTTTCCTTCATTTTGAACTGAAGTTCTTGCTCTACAATTTGACAAGGAACCGATCAGTATTGTATAGAGAGGTCGTAGCACTCCAGAATGTTTATGTAATTTCTCTTACGCACTTTCAATCAGACTTTTTAATCAACACTTTGGAAAATTCTCTTCATACATTCAAATTATCTCAATAAACACAAGTACAAATACAAATACAAATATTTATGGAAGAAAGGTTTATATAATTTTTTACAGAAAAATTGTTTCCTATTGTTCTTTGTTCATATTATGAACAATAAAGATTAATAATAATGTTAAAATTAAAATTTTTTCCTAAATTATTTCCTCTGGAATAATTTGAGTTGAATTTACTGTATTATGCACTTTTTTCAAATTATTCTATCATAGTTGAACCAAGGTATCGACTTTACTTCTTAATTACGTGTAGGTCTCTACGAATGATACATCATTGCC
The DNA here is from genome assembly GCA_037177015.1 of Euceroptres primus. Taxonomy (NCBI): domain Eukaryota; kingdom Metazoa; phylum Arthropoda; class Insecta; order Hymenoptera; family Figitidae; genus Euceroptres; species Euceroptres primus. Next base: position 8,483 of record JBAGKK010043580.1, on the reverse strand, counting down.
TCTTAATGGTAAATTAAAATAAAACTGCCTTTGCATATTCATTTGACTCCTTAACTTCTCAACCCCACTACCTTGACTGCGAATACTTAATGAAATACAAACGGCAGTTCAGACCTAATTGTCGAAGCGTATAACAGTGCTAAGTGATCAATTCGTTTCAAATCGTTGTAAAAAATTGCAACTTTATTGCAATTTCTGGTACGTCATCTATGTATCAAAATGCTTCAAAAAAGATAACATTTATCTTATTTTAAGTTATTTATCAACTTTTATTCAATTCTTAATTATTTAATCACTACTAATGTAACATTCTCATTATATTAAAAAAAGTGAAATAATTAAGAAAAGTTCCTGGAAAGTTTTTTTTTTAATAGGAAGCATCAAGATGGATCCATCGACGATGACAGGAGATGAAATAGTGATTACGGGAATAGCGGGGAGATTTCCAAACAGTGAAAATGTCCAAATTTTTCAACAAAATCTTTTGAATATGGTTGATTGTGTCACTGATGAAGAACCTCGTTGGACTTGCAGTATGTATTAATTTATCTTTATTTCTCAATTCTTTTCAACTTTAAAACTTTGTAACTTTAAAAAACTTTACAATTTAAATTATATAAAAATAATTCTTCAGATTCGAGTACAATTCTAACTTCAATCAAAATTTGATTTAAACAGATAATCCGAACATTCCATCTCGAATTGGAAAACTGAAAGAAGTGACAAAGTTTGATCGAGTTTTTTTTGGAGTTCATCCCAAACTTGCTAATTCTATGATTCCTGAGATGAGAATGATAACTGAATGTGCATATGAAGCTGTGGCAGATGCTGGGATCAACCCTCGACAAATGAAGGGAAATAAAACTTCAGTGTATACTGCAACCACTTTTTCAGAATCAGAAAAAGCACTTTTTTACGAGAGGTTTGAGGTAATTGATTAAATTACTAAATGGGATAATAAAACTTATTACGAAATCTGGTGAGATAACTATTTTGTTTATTGAACAAAATTTTGTTTACCCCGACAAAATTTTGGTCAATTTTATTGTGTTAACTAAGAGATAAAAATTTTGTTGGGACAATAAGACAGTTTTCTCAGTGACCTTGATTCAATAAGTACAATTTAAATTTCAGCAAAACAGTATTGTTGGCACTAGTCGATCAATGCTTGCAAATCGAATATCTTTTTTCTTGGGTCTAGTGGGTCAGAGTATTAATATTGATGCAAGTTGCTGCGGAAGTGTAACTGCTTTGGAACAAGCTTACCTCGATATGAAAAATGGTCGATCAGATAGTGCAATTGTTGGTGGTGTTAGTTTAGCTCTGCATCCATATTTATCCTTGCACATGTCACTATTAGGTACGATTTTCAAATTTTATAAAATATTTTATCAATAAATATACTCAACAAAGCAATTCTCGGAATTATTGAATCGAATTACAGGGATCACAGCGGTTCAGTATTTCAATTTTAGGGAAAATAGTGACTTTTTTTCGAAAAAGGGAATTTTTTAAAAAAGGGGAAATTGCTCTATCAATACTAAAGAAACCAGTAAATGTTAATATTTGCAACATTTTTATAAGAAAACTGAAATTTTATTACCAAATAAAATTATATTCCATCCTTAAATGTTAAACTTCATTGAGAGTTTAACAAGAAGGAAAAAAAAATATTTCAGTTATATAAATATAAATATAAATATAAATATATTTGAATATAAATATAAATATACTATTCAGCTACGAAAATTGCAGACAAGAATTTAGATTTCTGAATTACCAATTATGTAATTGCTGAATTTTTAAATTTTCAGCGAATCAAATTCAAAAAATGAGTCTGCTGCAATTGTGTTTAGAATCTTTAAAAAAAAACTCAAAAATCTTAGACTCTTGACTAGAATCTAATAAAATACTAGGTTTTAAGAAACTATAGAACTCTCTACAATTTTATAAAATCCTTTTTAAAATCTTCTGAACCTTTCAACAACCTTTCAGAATTTTCAAGAATATTTTAAATTTTCCATATATTTGTAGATTTCGTTAGATTTTATAAAATCCCTCAAAATACTCTAGAATGTTCTAGATTTTTAAAAATGTTTTAGAATCTTCCAAAGACTTCCTGATTCTTCCAAATTCTTTTAAAATCCTCTAGCATTTTTCTAGGACGTTCTCAAATCTTCCAGAATCTTTTGAACTTTTACAGCAATATCCAGACTTTTCCAAAGTCTTCAAAAATCTTCAAAAACACCACAAAATCTATTATAATTTTCAAAAATATTCTGCACTGTTTCAAAAACTTTTTAGAATCCTCAAAAATCTTTTGAATTCTGCTATAAACTTCTAAAATGATCTAGTCTCTCCCAGATTCTCTTTTTGAAGATTTTCAAAAAGTCCACAGATGAGGGAGATTCTGAAAATCGTCTAGAAGAGTTTTCAAGATTATAGACGGTTGTAGATTTTAGATGGTTCGAAATGATTCTCCAGAATTCTGGAAATTCTAGAGTTCAGAATATTCTTAAGGATTCTAGAAGATTTTAGAACAGTTTCGAATATTTTGGAGAATTTTTACAGATATCAGATAAGTTTTGAAGATTCGAAAGGATTTGAGAAAATTTCGGGAGTCTTGTAGATTTTGGAGGATTCTAAAAGATTCTGCAGAATTCTTGAAATTCTTGATTTCAGATTATTCTTGAGGATTCCAGAAGATTTTGGAACAGTCTAAGTAGTATATTTTGTAAAATATTAAAAAATATTAAGATATTCTTTAAGATTATATAAGATTATTACAGAATCTGGAAGAAAATTTTGAAAGATTATGGAAGAATCCAAAAAAATCTACGTGATTATAGAAGATTCAAGAACAGTTTCGAATATTTTGGAGAATTTTAAATAGATTTCAGATAAGTTTTGAAAATTTCAAAGGAGATGAAAAAATTTGAGGAGTCTTTTGTAGATTTTAGAAAATTCAAAAAGATTCTGGAGAATTCTGGAGACGTCTAGAAGATTCTAGAAAGCTATGAAAGAGTTCAGAAAATTTTAGAGGATTTTAAAAGATTTTGAAACAATCTAGAATATTCTGAAAAATTTTTGAAGATTAAGAAGAATCTGGTAGATTTTAGAAGACTAGAGGATTCTAGAAGACTATGGGACATTATAGAATTTTTAAAAGAATTTGAACATATTTCAGACAAGTTTTGAAGATTCTGGAAGATTTTAGAAATATTTGGTGTCTTTTGTAGATTTTGGAGCATTCTAAAATATTCTGAAACAGCTTGGAAGATTTTACTCGGTTAGGAAGGAAGGTTAGAAGATTTTAAAATTTGGAAATGATGGAAAACGTTGAAAGAGTTTTTGAACGTCATAAGTTTCTGTTTCTCGTAATTCTTGGGAAATTTATCGGAACTTTGAATAAAAAAAAGGGAAAAAGAAATAAAATTCTCAAATAAACGGGTTTTAGGGGATTTTGAGAATAATAGAGGGGAAGGGTAATAGGGGGCTGTGATCTCTGGAATTATGAATTAAAATCAGCAAATAATTTTTCATTAATTCTGTAATTCTATTATTGTGTTTTTCAGTAATTAATTTTTTTCAATGCAACTTTTAGGACTCTTATCACTTGAGGGAAAAACCAAATCCTTTGACAATGAAGCAGATGGATTTGCCCGCAGTGAAAGTGTCGTGGCTCTTTTTTTGCAAAAAGCTAGAGATGCAAAAAGAATTTATGCTCAAGTAAAAAATGTTCTATCACTATCTGGACCAACAGATGATCGACTTCCTGCCTTTTATCCCACGAGTGAATTTCAATCTGTAGTTTTGAAGAAATCTTTAAAAGAAGCAGAGCTTTCTGGAAGAGATATTTATTTTGTTGAGGCTGATGGCTTGGGAATAAAGGAAACAGATGCCCAGGAAATAAAGGCTATTGATCTTGTTTTTAATGAAGGTCGAAAGTCGCCACTTCTTATTGGCTCTGTCAAGTCGAATATTGGCTCTTGCTCCAATTCCAACTCGCTCAATGCGATTGTTAAGGTTAATCATTTCAATCAATTCATTTCTGATTTCCTATTTAACTTGGAAATACATTGCCTTTATAAATCATTTTCGAGAGAACTTATTTTTGTATACCAAGAAAGCAGATTTGATAAAAAAAAAGTTTGGTGTAGATTTTAACCCAATTGAAAAACCCTGAAGAGTTTCTAATCAAAATTGATAGGTATTTTAATTAAATTTTGTTTTATTTATTCAGGTTATCACCGCTATGGACACAGGTATTATTCCCCCTAATCTCCATTATAAAAATCCATCCAACACAATACCTGCCCTTAAAGAAGGTCGGGTAAAAGTCGTGACTAAAAATATTCCATGGGAGGGAGAATATGCAGCAATTAATACAATATCAATAACAGGTGTTGCTGCTAATGCCATTTTAAAATCTTACAAGAAAGAAAAGAAAAATCGAGGTGAACCAAGTGATGATTTACCTCGATTAGTTATTGTTTCTGGATGTACTGAAGAAGCTGTCGCCTTTATATTGAACGATGTTAGTATTTCAATATTAAAATTATCATTAGAAAATTTAAAAAATGACTATTAAATTATTTATTATTATTTTATTTTTTAAGTATTATTTTTAAAAAATTTATTAGATGAAATATTTATTAAAAATAGATACTTATTAAAAAACTGGTAATACAGGTAGAAAGCAAGCCTGTGGATGTTGAAATGCTTCAACTTCTCTACAATGTTTTCGAAACTGAAAATATTGGTCATTTATATCGAGGTTATACATTATTGCCTCCACGAGGTTTATTAAAAATAAAACAAAGACAGATTGAGTATAACTCAGGCAGTGAAAAACAAGTTTGGTTCATTTACTCTGGAATGGGTTCCCAATGGGTTGGAATGGGTGAGTTTATCACTAATTTTGGTCAATTATATTATTACAGTATAAATGTGCTCCAAAGTTAAAATTAAATTAAATTGAACCTTAGTAAAATTAATATTGAAATAGTCATCTACAAATATAATATTTATTCGCAGGAGAAGCCCTTTTGAGAATACCAGTTTTTGCCAATGCTATACGAAAGTGTGATGCTGTTTTGAAACCTCGTGGAGTTGATATATTCCGCATACTGACAGAAAAGGACCCGAAAATGTTTGATTACATAATAAACGCCTTTGTGGGCATTACAGCTGTACAAGTAATTTTTCCTGTTCTGAATACAAATTTTAATAGAAATAATTCTATATTGTACTTTTTTGGATGCTACAATTCTGAAACAAGGAATTCTTCAACAATTTTAAATTGTTGAATGTGAAAAATCCTTTGGAACAGATATTAAAGATCTCAAAAGAGCATTAGCAATACAATTTTATGATACATAATGATATTTGATCTGAAATTTCTAATTCATCAGATTGGCCTGACGGATGTTCTACGATCCATTGGAATAAAACCAGACTACATAATTGGTCACTCTCTCGGAGAACTGGGTTGTGGATATGCTGATGGTTGCATTACAGCAGAGCAAATGGTCCTTTGTGCTCTCGTTCGAGGCTTAGCATCAGTGGAATCAGATTTAATAAGAGGATCCATGGCAGCAGTTGGTCTTGGCTATGATGAGATTCAACCACTTTGTCCTCCTGATATCGATGTAGCTTGCCACAACAGTTCAGATAGTTCCACCATCAGTGGTCCTGCTGAATCCATGACGAAATTCGTTGCAGATCTGACAGTAATAAAACTCCTAAAATTTCACTTATAAAAAATAAGGGGTCAACCAGTATAGAATTAAGGTGTACGCCTGTTTCTGAATTCTTTGGAATGCACTTGAATTCTGTAGAATGCACATGAAATGTGTATAATGCACTTGAATTCGATTAAATGCACTTGAATTCTATTGAATCCACTTGAATTCAATTCAATGTACTTTAATTCTATTGAATCCACTTGAATTCTATTTAATCCACTTCAAAGAACTTGAAGTCTAATGAATCCACTTGAATTCTTTAGAATGCACTTGAATTTTATAGAATCCACTTGAATTCTATTGAATGCACTTTAATTCTATTGAATGCACTTGAATTATATTGCATATACTTGAATTCTATTGATTGCACTTGAATTCTATTCAATCTACTTGAATTCTTTAGATCCCACTTGAATTTTTTATAATTCAATTGCATTATATTAAATCCACTTGAATGCTATTGAATCCACTTGCATTCTTTAAAACGTACTTGAATTCTATTGAATACACTTAAATTCTTTATAATGTACTTGAATTCTATTGAATCAACTTCAATAAAGTTTAAGTCTAATGAATTCACTTGAATTCTAATGAATTCACTTGAATTCTACTGAATTCACTTGAATTCTATTGAATCCACTTCAATGAACTTTAAGTATAATGAATCCACTTGAATTCTTTAGAACGTACTTGAATTCTATTTATTGCATTTAAATTCTATTGCATACACTTGAATTCTATTGGACTCACTTAAATTCTTTAGAATTCACTTGAATTCTATTAAATGCACTTGAAGTCTAATGAATTCACTTGAATACTTTAGAATGCACTTGAATTCTATTGAATTAACTGCAATGCACTTGAAGTCTAACGAATCCACTTGAATTCTTTAGAATGCACTTTAATGCTATTGAATCCACTTAAATTCTATTGAATGCACATGAATTCTAATGAATCCACCTAAATGCTTTAGAATCCACTCGAATTCTATTGAATCCAAGTGAATTCTATTGACTGCACTTGAATTTTATTAAATATACTTGAATTCTTTGTAAAGCATTTGAATTAAATTGAATTCACTTCAATTAACTTTGAAGTCTAATGAATCCAGTTGAATTCTTTACAATGCGCTTGAATTCTATAGAATCCACTTGAATTCTATTGAATAACTTGAATTCTATTGAATCCACTTGAATTCTATTTAATCCACTTCAAAGAACTTGAAGTCTAATTAATCCACTTGAATTTATTAGAATGCACTTGAATTCTATTGAATTCACTTCAATTAACTTTGAAGTCTAATGAATTCAGTTGAATTCTTTACAATGCGCTTGAATTCTATAGAATCCACTTGAATTCTATTGAATAACTTGAATTCTATTGAATCCACTTGAATTCTATTTAATCCACTTCAAAGAACTTGAAGTCTAATTAATCCACTTGAATTCATTAGAATGCACTTGAATTCTATTGAATTCACTTCAATTAACTTGAAGTCTAATAAATCCACTTGAATTCTTTAGAATGCACCTGAGTTCTATTGAATCACAGGATAGTCATCTTGGAATCAATTGAATTTAGTAAATTATAATAAATCCATCTTAAATTCACTAAAATTCATTTTGAATCAACATGAAATCATCTTGAATGCAGTTGACTTTAGTAAAATCAATCTTTATTTCAGTCAAATAAACCCACCGCGAATTCCCCTTGTTATATGTTGAATTGACTTTGAATGCAGTTTGAATTTGAATTCAGTTAAATTTACTTTGAGTTCTGTGAAATTCACTTGAATTATTTAAAATGTACTTGAAAATTTTTTAATGCTTCTGAATTCACTTGAACCGTTTTAAATTTCCTTGAATTCTTGTGAATTCATTTCAGCTCCGTTCGTCTTTCAAATTCAATTGAATCCTTTTGAATTCTTTCGAATTCCCTTGAATTCTTTTAAATTCCTTTAAATTCTTTTAAATTCAGATAATTGTATCTTCATCTTTACCTTACGAATTAAGTTAATTGGAAATTCATTTGATGTCTTTTAAATTCCTCGGAATTCACTTGAATCTCTTTTAATTATTTTAAATTTATTTTAATTCCGTCTTAGTGTTTTAAAGTCACCTTGAACTCTTCGAATTCTTTTAAATTCTTTTAAATTCTTCTGAATTCAGATCAATTTATCTCAAGTTGAATGCAGTTCACTTGAAATTCAACTGATCCCTTTTAAATTCACTTGAAATCTTTTGAATTTCTCTGACTTGAATTGAATCGTGTTGAATTATTTTGATTTTTTTGAATTCCCTTGAATTCTCTGGAAATCTTTTAAATGCTTTGAATTGTTTCAAATTCACTTGAATCATTTTGATTTACGTTGGTCTTTTGAATTCCTTTGAATCTTTTCGAATTCTCTTGATTTCTTTTGAATTCTTTGCATTCTCAGCTCGAATAATTTAGAATTCTTTAAATTCTTTTGCATACCCTTGAATTATTTTAAATTCTTTTGAATTTAAATCTGAAGTTGATGATGAATCTGAAGTTATCTGAAGTTGAATGAATTCAGATCACTTGAAATTCACTTGATCCCTTCTAAATTCACTTGAAACCTTTTCAATTCCTCTGACGTAACTTGAATACTTTTGAATACTTTTATTTTAATTTCTTCTACACTCGTCTCTGAATCGAGAACCGGGCTCGGGGGTAGACAGTTCTCGATTCAAAGCTTTCGAGCGAGCAGTCTTA
>JBAGKK010043569.1:0-10401 GCA_037177015.1 Euceroptres primus | reverse complement strand
TTGCAGCTTAATAACAATTCCAATTTTGCAGATAGAAATTTAATTCTTTTTTAATATGAAAGAGCGATTCAAAAACTCTCGATAGCATAAAAAAAATGAAAATCGATTTTTAAACCCTAAGGTCCCTTTCCTCGCGGAACTTCATATATATACACTCTGCCGTGGCGTCGGGAGTATAAAAATTTGAAGAAATTTTAATTTTAAAAATGTATAATAAAAAAAAATAAAAAATCGGTACATATTACATTCTTATAAATGTTATTGGAATATATACGAATATTAACTTCCGCATTTTATAAAATTATTTTTTGAGTGCATGCTTTGACTTTTTTTTGCACAACATTTTTATGAAAAGTTCAGCCTTTCGTAGATTCTACAGGAAAAAATGGTCAGTTCGCCTCATACATTCTTGAAATTACATTAAATTTCATACATTTCATGAAATTTATTATCAAATTATCAGATTACAATTTATTCATTATTCCAGAGAGAATCAAAACGTTTCAAAGTTGAATTGGCAGTATGTTTTAAACTAACTTTCTAAGGAGAAAAAACAAGGAAAAAATTACAATATTAAAAAATTAAACAGATTCAATATATGAAACATAGAGGAGATGGTTTGAATATGGATTACGCGGATTTCTGCTAAAGTATAAAGTGCAATGTGTTGGTAAAAGTTGGAACATTTAGCTCTTGGGGGGAGTAGAAAATAGTGTCAGTTTAGTTTCTTTATGTGTCTCTTACAAACGTTTTAATGTCTAGCTATTATTTAGTAAATAAACTTTAGTTAATAAATTCTGCATATAATAGTAGAATAAAGTTAGGGGAACAATATTAAAAATAAATCGAGACGTTTCAAAGATCATTCGACTACCTTTTAAATGACCTATTGTTCTTTACCTTTTGGTTGATATAGTCTCGGTAATCCATAGTAAAAGAGTTAGTATTTCATATTCGAGCCATTCCTCTATTAAATATTCTATGGCGCTAGAGTGGGGATAATTCAGCAGAGGCAGAGGGTCAAAAATTATCATCAACCGAATATTGGGGAATTATTTCTCAAGAGTAACCAACCTAAAAAATTAAGTTCTTGGATTGGACTGAAACTCGCACAAAGTTTAGTCGTGATAGATGATATGTCACACAATTGATCAGTTTAAAAAAACTTTAGTTTAAAAAAATTGATCAGTTCAATCATATCAATTGTATCAACAAATTTTTTACCTAAGCGTGTTCGATAGATTTTTTCCCAGTTTTTCGAGTGAAGGAAATATTTTTTGAAAAATTAAAATTTCCCCTTCATTTTTGAAAATGCAAAATATTTTGGAGCTTTTTTTTGAAGTTTGAATCTTTTTGCTTCCTTATAGAGAAAACTTTTTAATGGTTACATTTTCGAAATTTTTAAAATTCATTTAATTAAACGTTCGTCAGTTAGTAAATGTTTAATACAACGTTCTGAATAATTTTCCGGATGCGTGTGTGTGTGTATGTGGATGTCACACTCTTATAAACACGATAACTTGAATACGGTTGCAGATAAATTGCTGAAATTTGGAGGAGTTACTTTTACTACTAATATCTCAAATCAGACACAAGTATATCAAAAAACATGAATTGAATTTTGGTTATCACTTATATAATACTTTTAAATCAGTTTTTATAATTAAAACTTATCTCCTTATTATAATTCTAAGTTGATGTATAAAAAGAAAAGATTTCTTGAATCGAATGGAAAACTTTAATAATTTATAATGATGTCCGCCAATTGATTATTTCTTAATTTCCATCACGTTACATGCATTTGTTTATTATTAATAAAAGTGAATCACCGTTTTTGTAAGAAACTTAGTTTAAGTATGATAGTATGCTAGTTTTAAGTACCGTCACGAACCAGTACCTTACCGCGCCGACGCGATGCGAGAACGATAAGTCGGATCGGTTGACTCGCTTGGCACGAGGCTTGCTTAGCATACTCTCGTATACTCACTCTGCTCTCCCCGAGGGGCTGTTCACTCTCGAATCAGACGAGCGCCTTAGAGCGCCTTATTTACTGCTGATTTACCTTATTTCTCCTTATTTCGCACTGACTCCTGCGCTAACCAGCACTAACGTCACAAAGATGAACGGTGCAGAGTCGAAAGAGTAAGGGAGACATACTCTGTGCGATTCGAGAGTGAATAGCCCCTCGGCTCTCCCTTCTCGCTTTCTTATCTTTCGGTCCTTTTGACACGATCGGAGATAATCCCTTCTCGCCTTCTTATCTGTCGGTCCTTTAAACAAGATTGGAGATAATTCTTCTTTGCTTTCATATATTTCCGTCCTTTTGACAAGGTTGGAGATTTCTTTTGCTTTCTTATCTTTCGGTCCTTTTGACAGAATTGGAGGTAATCTATTTTGCTGTCTTATCTTTTAGTCAACAAATTAAAAATTCTAAAAATTATTGTAATACAATTTTGTAAATTTTCATTCTTTTCAATATTATAAGAGTCGAGGAGGGACTTGCATGTTTGTCTGTCTGCATGGCAGAAGGGTGTTTCCCAGAGTGGAAGTGTGCGGAGAGAGGGGATAGGGGGGATAGAGGTATAGAATGGGGAGAGAGGGAGAGGGAGATAGATAGAGAGAGGGGAGAGAGAGAGAAGTACAGTGGAGCGTATGAGTAAAGGTAAGGGTAGAATAAAAAAGTTCGAAAAGGGTAGGGAAGATTAAATAAAAAATCAAGATTGAAAATCGGATCCTATTTTGAGGTTAGGTTTGGTTGAGGGTGAGAGAAGGGAAGTGAAAGAGGGGTACAGGAAAGGGAGACGACATCTATGGGCAAGAGTGGGGAACTAAGAGAGAAAGGTATATGAACGAGTCGACAAAACAGGGTAAGGGAGAAGGGAAAAGGGGAGTTCGTTGTCCCGATAGGGAAACCGGTGGTGGCAGTCAAGGGAAGGGGGTCTGGGGGTAATAGGCTCGCTGGAAAGTCGAGCGCAGGGCCATCGCGAGATATAACGCGAAGCCTATGGGACTCATCGACGAGCGTAGACCCATGGGGGAGAATCAGGAAAAGGAGGAAGGAGGAACAGGCTAACGACGAGTCAGAAGAAAAACAGAGTAAGGGAATACTTTTAGCGGAATTTAAAGGCTTGATTCCCGAGCAGAAAGAAAAAACGGCAATAGCGAAAGAAATGAGGAAGGGAAGAACCTAAAGGAGGATTTGAAAAGGATGGAAGCAAGGTGGGATCGTGAATTAGGGAAAGTAAAGTAAAGATTTGAAGAAGTAGAGAAGGGTATGAAAGAAGCCACAATAGGGAAAACTGCAGATCTAAGAACAAAAGTAGAAGAATTAGGAAAGGAAATAGGAAAACTAGGGGAGAAAAGGGGGAAAAGTGAGTTGGCAAAGACGGCAGAAGAAAGTGTAAGAATATTATTTTTAAATGTAGCAGGAATTAAAAATAAAGATGACGGGTTCTGGAATTATATAAAAAAATTGGAGGTGGTAGGAGTAACGGAAACCTGGATAGAGGATAAAGAATGGGGGGGGGGGATTGCCAATAAATTTCCAAATGACTATAGATGGAAACTGCAGGGCGCAGTGATAGAAAACAAGAAGGGGACAGGTAAAAATTAGAGCTGAACCCAGAAAAGTGAAAAATAATAAGATGTAGAAGAAGGGAAAGAAGTAGTAGGGAAGCGGAGTGGAAATGGAAAGATAAAGTCTTAGAAAGAGTCAAGAAGAACGTGTATTTAGGTTTTCTGTTTAGGAGGACTGGTAGTGCAGAAGCACATGTAAAGTAGAGAGTCAGAAGAGCCAGGATAAGTAAAAAGCAAATAATATAGGGAATTGGTGAGAGATTTTTTTTTAATTACTTCAAAAAAAGGATGATGCTGTTCGATGCGTTGGTAGCTAGTGTGATGTATGGAGTGGAGATACGGGGGTGGAAGAAGTATAGTATGGTGGATGGGGTACAAGAGAGGCATGTGCAATGGACTTTAGGGTTGGATAATGCATGCCGGGTTATGTAGTATTGGAGGAGGTTGACAAAGAGTGTATGAATGTCAAAGCAGGAGAAAGAGCTTAAAGATTTGAAGAGAAAGTGTTCGAGAGTGAAGGAATAGTTCTAGTGAAGGAATGCGTGAAGGAGAAAGAAAGTGGTATGAAAGAAGGAAGATGAGTGGTAAATAGGGAAGAGTATTTCAGAAGGATGGGGACAACAGTAGAGGAAGTGAGAAAAAAACATGGAAAAGGGAAGAAGGTGCATGAGCATGTAAAATAAAAGGACATGGAGTGGCAGAAACAAAGAAGGGTAGAAAAAATCTGGGAGTCAAAGTACAATGAAAAGTACAAGGGAATAAGAGTGGAAGGAAGAGCGAAGTACTTGAGAGGCAAGGGTGAAAAAGGAAGTTAGAAAATCATAGCGAAAGCAAAATGTGGGAATATGGAAAAGGAGAATAGGTATTGGATAGGAGAGGAGGAAAAAACTTACGTTCTGTGTGGTCTGCAGCGAGCTAGAGACGAGCGTTGGTTGGAGGGTTGCAGGGGTATTGAGGAAGAAGGAATAACAGTGGAAAGGGCATTGCATGAGAATGGGGGAAAAGAGGCGGTGGATTGGTGGAGGAAACTAGAAAAAGCTAAGAAGAATAAGAAAATGAGTTAGGTTAATGTGATAAGTAAAGGAATTCTAAATAGGAAGGCGTAATTATTAAATTAATTCCTTAACCTATGGTTTAGGACCGAAGAAGGAGAAAAAGCGAGCGAAGCGAGAAAAAGAAGCGATGCGAGCGAATCAGTCACGAAACGTCCACAAAGTATATGTAATTAGTTTTTAGTTATATTGTAGATTAAGTGTAGAGAAATAAGTATTGTTACGGAAAACATGCAAGTCCTTATTCAGGGCCAATGACGGAATTAAATTCTATTTTTATACATAGAGGCCGATGACATTGTTACGGAAATTTCCATACAACTAGCATAAAACACAACGGGGGGACAGGCTATTATTACGAGAAATTCCGTAACAACATTTTTTGAATCCTTGTGCCTAATTTGAGATACTAGTGGTAAAAATGAGCCCTCCTTTCATCAATTTATCTGCAAGCATTCTCAAGTTATCGTGTTCACAAAAAACTGTGACACCCATACACCCACATACAGGGCATTATTTCTCAACTGCACCAACTTTTTAAGTAATGTATTTCGATCGCCTTCAAATTTTCAGAATTTGTTAAGCTATATGACAGTAGTTCAACCCCCAAATCGAGACTTCAAATGCCATTCCTTTTAAAACTACAGGGGGTTGAATTTTCATCCATAACGCGCGTGCCAGCATATTCAACCGGACATAACTTTCTTTTCTGTCAATGCTATTTGAAATTTAAAAAATGAGTTTGAAAGAGCTTTTTATACTCTTTCAGTCTGTTAAATCCATATTTTGAAATTTTTTAATTTTTATATACAAATTGCGAAGTGAAATGTTTATTTACCTTTTTTGTCACTCGGACCCCTTCGATTCTTTTAAACTAAGTTGAAAAGAAAGCTTGTTTCTTTTACAACCAAACTCTATAAAAGTAAGATGAAAGCTGAAATAGTATCCGAGATATACGGCTCGGTCCGAGCGTTGCTCTCGACCACGCGCTAGTCCGAGAGCTTCGCTCGAACCGAGCCTTATATCTTAGACAACATTAGGGCTTCCATCTTGTTCTTACAGGTTTTTGTTGTAAAAAACCAAGCTTTCTTTTTGTCTTTGCTTAAAAAAAGATGTCCGAGTGCCAAAGAAAGTTAAATAAACATTTCACACCTCGTTATTTGTTTATAAAAATTAAACCCTTCAAAAAAAAGAGATTTGATAGGTTGCAAGGGTATAAAAAGCCCTTCCAAACTCACTTTTAAAATTTCAAATAGGATTTGTAGAAAATAAGTTATGGCTATTTGAATATACTGGTCCAGGCGTTAGGATCGCGCGGATGACAGCTTCGCTTGGACCAAGCAGTATGGTTGACGGCGACTGACACTTGCGGCCACTAGGGTCGCTAGTGCGCTTGGAGATATACACGGCGGCATCGTCTGCTAGTTGCATTATATTAGACCGTGATAACGAGTATTGAGTTGTTTCTTTTTAGCATTATTTTCAAAATGGCAGGTATGTGTTTGACATTCGAGTGCAAAAATGAAGGAGGCATTAAACGAGAAGGTTTCTGTCCGAGTACAGTTCCCGGCATAATCATCTAACCTCAAAGCAGTCCGTTATCTGCCAGTTTTTGTAACGAAAAGTTAATCATTGACTGAAATTATGAACTCAAACATTCGCGTTTTTTTCTTACATTTCTTATAAATGACAATCTTAAGTTTAGAAAGAAAACTTTTACATCAAATCAGTTTTTCTTTACCTTTCTACAAGTTCAGCCTTTTTTCCACTCAACGTGGCTCCTCTCTTTCGCAACTCTTCCTTCAACTGGGCAACATTCGATTCACTGTAATCCATTTTTCTGATTTTTCTTTATAATTAGATCACCAGACACTAACACTTCTATGCTCTTGTCACATCCAACAATTTTTAAATAATGTAATTGCACACCCATATCCTAGCGCCTGCACACAAGGCATATCTTCATACGCACTACTGCCCTCTACGCTGAGCTTGACAAATCACCGTTCCCATATGTTTCATTCCGTAAGCATTTAGAGGATTCAGGCTTTCGGCCGACTGCCTAGGCGTTCAGCCGACTGCCGGTATTCAGAAGAATTTGGGACGAAAAATATACCTGACGTCCAAGTGCCTGGTTTATTTAGACATTCAGAAGAATACTCAGCTATTCTTCTGAAAGCCTGACACGTTTTAGGCTTTTAGAGGAAACCAATCATAGAGTATTAAAACACTTTCAATGGCTATTTACCATTTTATTTTCATGTTCATCTGATTAATGAAATATACTTTTACAGAATAATAAGAATAATGATTTTATGTCATATATTTAAAAAGTCTTCTAATTTAAGTTCATGTTTTCACAGGATTTGAAGGTAAACATTTATTTATTTTTCAATTTGACGTATTATAATCATATTCATAATATCATTAATGACAAATAACAAAGAAAACGGAATTAATTGAATAATCATTTAATTACAAAATTTTTATGTTAATTAAGTAATTAAATGATTAATTTCATTACAAAATAATAAGAATAATGATTTTATGTAATGTATTTAAAAACTCTTTTAGCTTAAGTTCATGTTTACACAGGATTCGAAGATACACATTTATTTATTTTTCAATTTGACTTATTATAATCATATTCATATCTATGATTATCATTGCACAAGTTACAATTAGAAATAGTAAAATTGATTAAATTCTACGAAAAATGTGTGTTCAGAGTTGAAATGATGCATGTAAAATGGTGAATTTAGTCATATCTTGTAAAATTAAAATTGAAATTTACTAAAAATGCATCATTATTCTTATTATTTTGTAAAAATATATTTCATTAATCAGATGAACATGAAAATAAAAATAAAATGTTAAATAGCCATTTAATGTGTTTTAATACTCTATGGTTGGTTTCCTCTAAAAGCCTAAAACGTGTCAGGCTTTCAGAAGAATAGCTGAGTATTCTTCTGAATGCCTAAATAAACCAGGCACTTGAATGCCAGGTATATATTTTGTCCCAAATTCTTCTGAACGCCGACAGTCGGCTGAACGCCTAGACAGTCGGCTTCAAGCCTGAATCCTCTAAATGCCTACGACATATGTATATCTCGGACACTATTAGACCTTCGAACTTGTCCTTATAGGTTTTTGTTGCAAAAAACCAAGTTATCTTTTTAACTTAGTTTTAAAAACATCGAAGCGGTCCGTGTAGCAAAAACAATTCAATAAACATTTCACTTCGCAATTTGTTTGTAAAAATTCAATAATTAAAAAAATGGATTTAATAGGTTAAAAGCACATAAAAAGCCCTTTCAAACTCACTTTTGAAATTTCAAATAGCATTGACAGGAAAAAAGTTAGCATTAGAAGTCTCCAAATTGGGGGTTAAACTACTGTCATATAGCCTAACAAATTCTGAAAATTTTAAAGCGATAAAAATAAATGAGTTAAGAAGTTGAAACAGTTGAGAAATAATGCCCCATACACACCCACCCACCCACCCACACACACACACACACACACACACATTTTTTTTAATTCAAAAAAAAGTTTTTTGTTTATTTTAGAATTTTTTGAAAATTGTAAAAAATGAAATTTTTTTGAATTTAATTAATTGCACATTAAAAATGCGCATTTAAACAAATTGAAAAATTTTTATTTTCGCCAATTTTAAAAAATTCTAAAATCAATAAAATTTTTTTTACAGGGTGACAACAAATAACCTGGACCCATATTTTTTAAATATTATTTTATCTTATCAAAGAAATTAAGAAAAACCACATTAAATTCTGATTATATGTACTTTAAGTTACAATGTACGTAAATATTTTGAGAACCGCTTTCTTTTGCTTTGATGCAGAACTTCAAACGATTCGAAAAATTTTAAGATTTTTGCCGCTTCTCTAAAATAAACATTTTGCCCATTACTTAAAACCCGGATTGCTTTAATCATTTTGCATTTTTACGAGATTTAACGAAAGACTGGGTCTCTAGAAAGGTTCAAATCATATCCTTCGTGCTGTTTAAGTATTAAGAATATAGTAGTCGTTCATGAGAAGTGAAAAAGTCGAGAAAAACTCATCACAACTTTTTTAGAGTTTTTTTGTCTAGTCAGTCGATACTAAATCTTGCTGAACTGATTAGCACTGACTTTTTCGATTTTATCATTACTCACAAAAGACAACTATAATCCCCCTAATTGAACCCTCTGATTATCAGAATTGAACCATCTTAGAGGCCTGATCTTTCAGTAAACCTCTCAGAAATACAAAACCATTAAAGCAGTCCACCTTGAAAGTAATGGAAAAAATAACTAATGGAGAGATACGGCAAAACGCTTCAAATTTTTCCAATCGTTTGAATCTCTGCATCAAAGCAAAAGCAAGCGACTGTTTCCATAATTTTTATGCGCACAGGAATTTTCTTTTTTTGAATTTACCAAGTTACTCGAAATGAAATTTTTCGAAAACAACAAAAAACGACATTTTGCTACTCAAAGACGTCAAAGTAAACACTTCAAGTTTTATTTTTAGACAAAAAAAATTGAAAAAGGGGTCAAACTTAAAAAAAACTCAAAAATATTTTTTATTTAAAAAAATCAAGGCGCAATTTTGAATTTTTCAAAAAAAAATTCATTTAACTCGAAAGATTGGTAAAAATCTATCAAAAATGTTTGGCCCGAAAATTGTTTCATACCACACTAAAAAAAAATGTCGAACCAAGTAAATGCATTTACTTCAATCCTATATCTTAGGGTCAAGAATATATTCTTTCACAGGAGTAGTTATTGTAAGAACCAGACGTATATCTTCTGTTGATCTAAAGAAATGAATTCTTTGGCTGTATTTTCTTGATTAAAATAAATATTTCGTACATTCAAGAAAACAATTTCCTTGACTCAAAAGGTATAGATTTCGTTCAATAAGTTCGATTTTTCGAATTGATCAGGATGCATTTAAATCAATTAATTTATCCATACTTGAATCAATTCTGCAGGTTTATTTAAGTCAAAGAAATAATTATTTAACCCGTTGACTGTGTCATGACGCATATATTGTCATAAAGCATGGGGTTTATAGGTTATACAGTCACCGGGTTAATTCAAAAGAATATTAATTAAATTAAAAAGATATTTATTTGGTAAAAAGAGTTGATGTATTTATACCAATGAAGCATTTCTTTATTTATATATATATATATATATATATATATATATATATATACACATACATACATACATACATACATACATACATACATACATACATACATACACACTGGGTGTCCCAGAACAAAGTGTCCGGACTTATATGGCTGTACAAAAAAAACAATAAATAAACCGAAATTTCCTCTGGCAAAAATGTATTGAAGTTTTAGTTTTTGCGTTATGAAATGATTAGGCTGGACCAATCAAGAGCGCCGCATAGAAAGTCGTACGTGCGTGAGAGGGAGGCCAACGCTGTGTTAGAGGCAGCAGCATCTTCACTCGATATCCCCACTCTGAGAGCCCGCTGTACGTTCGACACTGTGCAGCGGTTCAAGTGGGGCTATCGAGTGAACATCCAGCGGTCTCTAACACAGCGTTGGCCTCCCTTTCACGCACGTACGACTTTCTATGCGGCGCTCCTGACTGGTCCAGCTTAATCATTTCATAACTCAAAAACCAAAACTCCAATACATTTTTGCCAGAGGAAGTTTCGGTTTATTTTTTTCTGTTTTGTACAGCCGTATTAGTCCGGAAACTTAGTTCTGGGACACCCTGTATATATAT
>JBAGKK010043558.1:0-10401 GCA_037177015.1 Euceroptres primus | reverse complement strand
GGGGTCAAATTTTACACAAATCTAATACCTTCTCTGATGAGAATGTAAAAAACTCAATGAAAATTTGAGTTTTTCGAAAGAACGACGCGAGGTACGGAGAAAACTCAAGAGGCCAAAGTTGCTCGACTAAAGGAGTTCTATAAAAGTGCCCTGTGCCATTTTTCCCTATCTCCTGTGGTTCTTGAGTAAAATTGACTTTTATACGAGGTAGAATTCGAATTCAGGGGCAAAAAATAGAGTGAGTGGGTGAAGCAAAACGGAAATTTTCATTTTTTATGAGAACAACGCAAGATAAGAAAAAAACGGAAGAGGCGAAATTGGTTTTCCCCATGGAGCTCTATAAAACGGTGTAGAGGATTTTCTGGCATTTTGTGCTTTTAGCGAATAAAAGTGAATTTTTGTAATTTAAAAAAAAATTTAGTATTTGAACAGAAAAAGAGATCAGGATTTGTTAATTGCAGCTTTCTGAGGAATATGTAGACACGTCGATGCGGTTACGTGATGAGAATGTGCGTAACTTTAGTTTGTCGATTTTTCGATTTCATCTGAAATTGTTTTTTTAATTTTTTAAAAATATTTCTATATGCTGTAACTTTTTAATATTGGTCAACGGGATAAATGTTATTCAGATGGTTTGTAGAGTTTTATGGCAGCTATCCAGCACTGCCCTTAAAAATTTATTTTTCTGCAAAAAAGTTTTTTCAAAAAGTAAAAAATGTCCCTAATTTTTTGAGTTTTGGGCCAATGAGGCTGGTTAACGAACTCGTCTTCTCTTTTTAAGCTTTGAAAAAGTCTGCCAAAGCGCAATCCTGTCGGATAATTCTTTCGAAAGTTATCGTGTTAACAGACAGACAAACCGACAGACAGACATACAGACATACACCGGCGTAAAAACCGTTTTTTCTTGCTCAGGGAGTCTCAAAACGTGGAGATTTTATGAAAATTCGAAAAGTCAGTTTTCACATAAAACTAATACCTTCTCATGAGAATGTAAAAATGAAACTAATAAGCATTAACGCAATGTAAGAAATAACACTACTGCTTGCAACAGTACTTAAGAAGTCAGTGGTAAACAGTTCAGCAAGATTTGGTATCAGAAAAGCTTAAAAAAGGTGTGATGGGTTTTTCTCGACTTTTTTACTTCTCATGAACGACTACTATATTCTAGATAGTAGAACATCGCGGAGGATAGCATTTTGACCCTCCTAGAGACCTAGTCTTTCGTTAAATCTCGTAAAAATGCAAAATTATTAAAGCAATCCGGGTTTTACGTATTACGTATTACAAACCTTTAAATTTTTCGAATCGTTGAAAGCTCTGCATGAAAGTAAAGGAAAGCGACTACCAAAATAGTTACGTATGTTGTAACTAGAATTATGCATATGGGGCATTATTTCTCAACTGCCCCAACCCCAAAAATCGATATGGCTCAAACTTTGGTAAAGTGCAGTCCTATTATTCTTGAACAAAGAATCCTATCATAAAAAGAAGTTGCAATTATATCGAAACTGTTTCTTAAGCATTCTCGCGTATTCTCGAAGTGACGTCACCGTATGAAGCCACATTCTCCCGTGACTTGCTTGATCTGTGTATGTCGATTTCGAAATCGATATTCATTTCAGAGCAGCGCGAAATTACGAGTGGTGGACGAGAAGGCAAAGAAGATTAGAAGAAAGCATGGACAATTCGACATATAGTACTCCGCATGAGATGCTTCGTTAGACTGACAGAAAAAGACAAGCAGGAACGAATTCGATTGAGACGAGAAAAGAAAAACAAAACTCAACGACTACATAGATTTAAAGAAAAAGGAGACGTTGAATTTAAAAAATTGTTTAAAGGAAGGGAGTATTCAACCATCAACTTGTGAAGAAAAATTGCGTATAGGTATTGTTGATGATTATGTAGGAAATCAACTAGATAACACCAATGCAATGCAAATTGAAACTGACATAAGTTATAATAATGATAAAATTAAAAGGCAATATTGTAGAATTATATTCTCCTGAAACAATTGGTTTACCTGCTCCATTTAAAAATTTTAAAAATTCTTCCACTATTAGAAAAATCTGTATTAAACTCCATATACGGTATATGAAGCAAATATCCAGTGTGGATATTGAAATCTAATGCACACAAGCACATTAAATTTAATACAAGTATCTTAAACCTAATATCAAATATATCAGTTTTAATACAATGTGTACACGGAGAAAAATGGAGTGTCAAACTGACACTCTGTCCTATAGTTGAACTTCAAATATATTCAGTCTAACTATCTAGAGATTCTAGAGCGTCAAACCGATTATCTACATGTTCAACTTGAATATTCAGATATTCTAGTTGACTATCTTAGAGGGCTGTCTCATAGTTAAACCTCCAAATGATCAGCTTGACACTCCATTTTTCTCTGTGTAGTAAGTTTAATGGACATTGTATATTAATCGTCAGCTAAGGCACAGGTATATTAAAATTCAAATATACCCAGCGAACATACACACACATGTGTAAATCACGTGTATTAAACGTATACTTTACACCAGGTACACATGCAAAACACGTGTCATATGTCCGTTTTAAATACGTGATTTCACACCTAATTTTCACGTGATTTACATTTAAAATACACGCTGTTAAAAATCGTAGTTAAAATCAATTCCGAATTCGAGCTTGTATAAAAGGAATTTAATTTTACGGATGTCATGCACGCAAACAGAAACACGATTTACACCGTATGTGTTCTCTGGGCATGTACATTAAACTTAAATACGTCGAATATTAAACTAAAAATTACGTATATTTTAATGAACACTTCTAACAAAGTGTGTTTCATCACACTCCTGGCAGAAACTCATCCTCATCATTAGTAAGTAACGAATGCAATATTAGAAACATTATTATAGAACTGGATTCTCCTAGAACAATTGATTTAAGAGTAGACAATTTAAATACTAAGAAAAATATAAAAAAGGTGGACGAACTTTTAGGTAAAGAAGAAATATTAAAATTAAGTAAACTATCTAAACACAACAAAAAAATTAGGTCTAAGAAAGGAAATAAAACATAAGAAGCTACAATAATTGTTTGTCATTCTCATCTTTTAATTCAAATTCAATTCAGTTTTCTGATTCACGACCAGGGCCATGTTACATATACCTGAACTTGATTGTAGATTTATAAAAAACTTATACGAGATTATATTTTTTAATATTTTTATTGTTTCTTTATTAAGAAGAAATGCAGAAACAAGAAAATTATAATAAACATTATAATTCACTTATTCAATATTCATAAATTATATATTTCATTTAATTTTATTAAAAAAAGATTACATTTGCGTAAAAACATGGCGAAAAAATATACTTAATATTATGTATACTTAATAATCTTATATAATAAAGATTAAATATGAAAAATGTATTCATTAAGAAAAAACAATTTTCTTTCTCAATTTAAAAATTATTCAGTCAGATATTAAACATTATCATAAAATGAAATTAGCAAAGACACGCACTTTAGCGCGCGCATGACCCTCTTGTAAAGCAAATTGCCCATAAAGAATTGTCTTCTCTTGACCACATTCAGTAAACCTGCTTTAACCGTAGTCAAAAAATAAAAGGATAAGACTCTTGACAAGGAGAATCCGAGTAGATCTTGGTAAAGAGCCTTTTAACAGTTTTTCTCAAAATATCAAGTTCCTTCCATGACAACGTACAGTTTTTCCCAGATCTCGAATAACGTCAACGAAGACGATACTAAAATCACGGTGAGAGGGATGCGATTGTATCAGGAGATGTGGAAAAGGAGGGCACAATGGTGATTGCCTTTATTTTAGTTGGGTTAGGAGCAAGTCCATTTATTCCGTGCACAGAGTACAACTCCATCGATGTTTCTCTGTACCAAAAGTGAATGAAATCCTTCAAAGAAGAAGATGGATCTGCGAGATACAGTTTTATGTAAAATCCAAAATTTTAGGTCCTGAAACAGACATTACTATCGAAATGTGTTTTTAGGCTTCAGGGGATCTCAAATCGTAAAGATCCGATAAATAAGGAAGGGTTGAAATTTTCGTGTGATAAAAATCTAAGAATAGAGAATACATAGTGTAGTTTTTTTATTTGTGAATTCTGTGTCACATAATAATAGAGTGATTGCTTTCGGAAATGATGTGCACCACCTATACAAAAATAATTCCAAGTAGATAATAACGAGATGAGTTGATAAAAGATGGCTGTAGGCCAATAATGTATTCCATAAAAAGGAAACGAGACCCATAAAAAAACTCAAGCAGAATGAACACACGTAAGCACAATTGTTTTATTACCTATAATTTTATAAAATTTCAGCACTTTTACTGTATTCCACATTTAAAATTGTAAAATATAGAAAATGATTAAATGAGTTTCATTACTGAAGTTTGATACATTTCTTATTATTACTACAATTAGTACTACTACTGATAGTAGTACTAATTTATGAGAATTATTTATAACTCTGTTGTTAACAAAATAAGTTGCATAAAAAATATAATAGTTACATTTTATAAGTTTGCAGAGGAAAAAATAAAGTGACAAATAATCCCACATGTGTGAATTTTGTCTTTAATGGAGAACAGTCTAAAGTAATTGAAAAAAGTACAATAGACTCACGTGATCCAGGGTTATTTTTTAAAGTATAATTTGGATTAAAATTGTAATCATGTAATGTGAAACTGAAAAATTAATGATTACTGGCATTATCAAATTTTTAATAGTAGAGACAAACTTGTGAAATTGTATTGGCTCTCCTGGGGGTCCCCTTCATTTCCCACACACTTTCTGGTTCTGTTGCTATCATTGCTACTTTGCGCGTTAACCATGAAGGTAATGGATACGTAATAATGCAACAGTTGGGAAGTTGGAACTACGCTCTGTTGCCTTTTTGGGCGTACGCTTGTCTCTTTTAGAAGTCACCTATCCAGCGATTTCTCATGTGAATGTGCGTGTGTCATCGGACACACATGAAAATGTTCAGGGTGAGTGCTCTTTAGGAATCCTGTGACCATCGCTTACAAAACAGGGTGAATACCTAACGAAGTATCAAACCAGACTCTTTCTACTGAAATAATTTTATTATGCTCTTTTGCCTGTCGAAACCCCTTCACGACATAAATCAAGCTCCATGTAAATTAAGAGGCGAAAAAGGGGTTCTTCTTTAAAAATTGAACAATATATTTACTAACGAATATACGTTATATTTTTGAATAATTTAATTTTCATATTTTTTTAATTTTGCTTCCCCATAGAGGAAGCTTTGTAATGGTTACATTTCGAAAATTTTTTAATTCATATAATTAAACGTTCGTCAGTTAGTCAATGTTCAATACAAAATGTTCTGAACAATTGTCCGGATGTGTGTGTGTGTGTTTGGATGTCACATTTTTTGTGAACATGATAACTTGAGAACGGTTGCAGATAAATTGGTGAAATTTCGAGGACTTATTTTTACTACGAATATCTCAAATCAGACACAAAAATTTCAAAAAATATTCGTTGGATTTTTTTAGCACTTTTATAATGCTTCAAAAACCAGCTTTTATAATTAAAACTTTTCTCCTTATCATAACGCAAAGTTGACGTATGAAAAGAAAAGATCCCTTGAGTCGAAAGAAACCGTTTGACCTATAATATAAATACATTTTATTGAAAATTAAAAAAATTTTGATCATTTATAAAATTGAAAAAAATGAAAATTTACGATTTTATTACAAAAATTTTTACAATTTAAAATGTTTGATATTTAACCATGAAAAGAAAAAATTCCTTAACTCCAAACGAATTGACTGACCTATAATAATACTACATATTTTATTGAAGGTAAAGAAAATTTTGTTTCCTCGTTGGGGCGTATCTTATATTAATTGCGTTCATTTCATGAACACTGTGCTTCCTCATATTGAATCATTAAATAAATTTGCAACGTCAATGAAAAACTGTGAAAATTATTTTACATAATTTATGAATAAATTATTTTCACAATAATTTCAATTTTTATACATGGATATTCTTATTCTTAATCTTTAGGATTTATGTAAGGATCAAAATTTCTCAGGAATATGAGAAGTTGGTCGAGGATCTTTAGATTTTTATGCAAATTGGCGAAACTTTAGTGTTAAGTGAGGGAAGTTTCTGTGCCAAATGGTTTTCAACAATATTCAAAATTCCGAGAGCTAAATTTTGAGGCTCGACTTTTTTCAAAACGCAATATCGCCAAGCCATTTGACCGATTTTGTTCATTTTCTCAGGGATAACATAGAATTTTTAAATGTTTGACACGAAATAAAAATTGAAAAAATTGAAAAAATTTGACCAAAAAAAACTCAAAACAATTTTGAATTCAATTTTTCGGCCAGTCGCACCCCTTCGATTTGAATGAAATACAAATATTTCGATTCCTTATTATTTTCTGCGTTGATCAAAAGAAAGAAATTGATGGAGAGTCTGAAATTTTTGGAGATAAAAATTTTCTAGTGTCACCGCGTGGGCTTTACAAGGCGTTAACTGCTAGCATGTAGGCCATATCTTCGAGGCCTTTGATTAGATTCAAATGATTTTTATAGACATAATATAGAATTTTGTAATATTTTCAAAGAAAATTGGAGGAAAAAATTTCAAAATTGGACACAAAAAATGCAAAAAAAATTTCGATTCAGTTTTTGACATAAAAGCACCCCTTATTTCAGTAAAATCTACAAATCAAGACAAAAATTTCTTCAATATAATCAAAATTACAAAAAAATAACATTTAAAACAATTTTTGAGAAAAATATAAAATTGAATAAAATTTTTCTTATCAAATCCGTTTCGAAATCTCTTAAATTTTAGGCCTTAACTGGGACTACAATTCAACAAAATTTCGTGACTATAACATAATTCGTTTGCGAGTTATAATTAAAACAATATTGTTGACACACACACGCGCTCGCGCGGACATTTTGTAAAGACCTCATTTTCGGATTCCTGAGGTCGACTTAATTCGGATTCCTGAGGTCCGAAAATGAGATTCTAAAATTTTCATCGTTACAAAGCTTCCTTTATGAGGAAGCAATATATTAACAAATATACTTTATGTAATAAAGAATATTAACATATATACTTTATAACCGTAAATTTTTAAACGAACTTTGTAGCCGGGTTGAGGTTTTGATCTTTTGGGCCGGGTTGCGGACTCGAAGTTCTTTGCACATCACTAGTAAAAATATAAAAATAGCACATTTGAACTTGTGTATTCTTTTTCCAAACTGCTTTTCCGAAAGTTTTCTAAAAAAATCTACACAAGTTCAATTGTGTTATTTAGTTATGTTTATATTTTTACCAATTTTTTACCGCGGACGTAAGTGATGCGCGTAAATAGTGTTGGGCGCTTACCGATCTTCGGTTGTAAATTACCAAAATTTGTAAATTCGCTAAAATACGGTAGAGGTGATATATTGTTTTTTTTCTTGTTATTTTACAGGCTTTTTATAAATTAATGGAAATAATAGAAAAATGTGTATATTTCTTATTAATTATAAGGCAAGAATAATATACTCAAAAAAAGTGAAAAAATTATGTTTACGTACAAAATAATAACAATGAATCATATACCTATATACAACAATATCCTTTGCACAAATATATTTCTTTTCTTTCTGGAATACATTTTTTAAAATTTTTTCGCATTCAAAATTATTTTCACCTTTAAAAAAAGTTAATTTTCAATTATATCAATATTTAAATTAAATTCTTTATTGTGAAACTGGTCTGCATGGGTCCAGTTGTTTGGCAATAAAGAATCGTTTCCCACAATTTTTTACGTGCTGAATCGAAATCTTTGATATTATTTTTCAAACCAGCATAAAAATCTCAACTCTTAATTGATTTTAATTTGAAGGTCTCAATTGATTCGCTAGTCTTAAAAACTAAAAAAAAGAGACTCATTCAAATTTCCTTTGCAAAAATTGCACTCTTACTCAAAATGCTGCTTATTTCTGATTTTTAAAATTTCGAGACCTCACTTTTGTAGTAAAATATATACCGTATATTATCCTATTTCTAAACTTATGTATGTCACGTAAACCTGAGCGAACTTAAGTATTTGATGTTTTCTGGTGTAAATCTGTCGATGGCTGAAACAGCTATTTTTCTGAAATTCTAAATATTCACATCGATTTTATAGCTATTGCCAAAGATATTATAATCCTAGATGCGGCAAGTGATTAGTTGCATGCACTTTTTATGTTGAATAACTAGAGCAATTCAGTAATTATTTGAAAAAAATGTTTGAAAAATTGTTTAAAAATCATTGTTTAAATAAATAAATAAATATGATAATTAAATAAATAAATAAAATCATTGTTTAAAAATATTATATGTAGATATACATGTACGAATTCTATTAATTAAGGGAATATTAAATATATATTAAATATAATATATATTTAATATACCGTGAAACTGGGCGAAGTGAGACAGAGTGGGGTAAAGCGGGACACCCAGAATCTGGCATTTCATGAGTTGATATTGTTTTTTCTGAACAAAAAAGGGTGTTCCGCTTTGCCTCCTATGTCCCTCTTAGCCTCGTTTTACGGTATCGTTTCATAATAATATAATGTTTAAACCTACTGTACAATTGTATAGTCAAAATTGCAGTTTGTAAATGTTCAAAAAAAAATAAAAATAGAATATTATTGTAATACAACTTGTTAAAAAGAGTAGAACAAAGGAAAACCTGCGTTTCATCTATATGACCGTTTTCCTAGCTTCAATTAAATTAGATCTTCAATTCCGATTGCAGAAGTGAGTTGACAGACGGGTGAGCGTAAGCAAGGACGTAGGAGTAGAGGGATTAGAGCGTGACTGAATTTATAATTTCTTTATCTATTGTCGTACATATAAATAACCATTAATTAACACAAACTGAAATGTATAATATCTGCATTAAATTAAATTTTTCAAAGTAAGGAATTAAGGGTGGTTTCTAGTAAATTTTAAATGATATTTATAGTTATAAACTAATTTATTTCAAATATAATGAGGCACTGGATGGAATTTTCATTAAATTATAGTGTAAATTTGTACAATAAATTACTTAAATTACACCGAAAGGCACTTAATAGTCATCGCCACGGTTTTCGAACAGCTCCAGCGCTCGTACTACGTTTTATACCCAGACCTGTTAATGAACATAAAAAATCCATCACAAATATTATCATTAATTATCATTGTTTAAACGAAATTAAATTAATTATTTTAAACAAGTATTTCTGAATTAGAGAATAAGGCCGAAATACATCGAAATAACCGAAAGTTTTTGTGTTTACAAAAACTAAAAATAGAAAAAATGTTTTTATAAACTGAAAGTGAACCGAATAATTAGGTAGTATTGGTAGTAGAACCGAAATAGAAAAAATTCGGTGGTGATAAAAATGAAAAATTGGAAACTAAAACGTTATTTCTTTCGATTTTACCCGAAAATATTCAGATCTGGGATCACAACGGTTCAGTAGTTCAATTTTAGGAAAAATAGGGGATTTCGAAAAAGTTGAATTTTCCTAGAAAATGAGAAATTTTTTGCTTTGAAAATTACCAAAGTAGCCAGTAAATGTTAATAAATGCAACATTTTTATAAGAAAACTGAAATTTTATTAAGAAATAAAATTGCATTTCATCTTTAAAATTTTTGATTGCTAAAATTGCGGACAAGATTTTTGAATTATCAATTATGAATTTGTAGAACTTTTTAATTTTCAACAAAAATCAAATTCTCAAAATGAGTCTTCTGCAATTTTCCAGAATCTTAAAAAATCCTCAAAAACCTTAAAATCCTGTCTAGAATCTAATATAATACTCCTCAAATTTCTAGACTTTTAGAATTAGAGACGGGCGCTGACCGATTTTCGGATGTAAATTACCGCAAATTTACCAAATTCACGAATTTATAGTAAACCGATAATTGCAGGCAGAATAATAACAATTTAATATATACTTTGTATCTGTAAAGTTTTAATGATGTAGACGAATTTCTTTTGCAAAGAAGACCACATTAAAAATTAATTAGAATGAAAAGAACTGAAACTGTATAATTTTGTGGAAGAATATAAAGTAAGACACCCAATAATCGCCAGGTGCCCAATTATCGCCAATATTTATGAATATTTGGAATAAATAGCTCATAAGAATATTTTCAGATATTTTTTACCAAAGTAGAGAATAATTTATCTAAGGAAATGTTATCAAAACAACTGTAATGCATTTCCATAAAAAAAGAAGCTAAAGTTGATGGCGATTTTTTCTTAAGATGACGATTACTGGGCCATTTACTTTAACTTATAAAAAAGAAGACTATCGATATTTATAAATTATTTATTAATATTTTTTATTT
>JBAGKK010043547.1:0-10401 GCA_037177015.1 Euceroptres primus | reverse complement strand
AGCATATTTCATAGATATTTTAATATCACACTTTAGTCACTAGGGATTAGTTGAACTTAAAATATTTATATTACATACATAGATTTAAAACTTGTGCTCTCGTTCAACTCATAATAACATAAATTATATAACATCATTACATAAAATAGCCTAATGTTACTTTGAAAAACATATAAAAATGTTCGCCCGAAAAGCTTTAATCACGTGGACTTAGTTGAAAAATCTCCATTTGTACTTCTTTAATAATATAAACTATTTTAATTTTAAATTAAGAAGAAATTAATGTCTGTATTTTCAGAATATTAAATAAAAAATATTTTTAAAATTTTAAAATCTATTGCATTAACTGTTATCCATTGGGAACTATTATTCAATGACCGGGAAAAAATTTTCGATGACCGGGAAATGCCCGGGAATTTTTTTCGTCAGTGAAAACGGCCTCCCTGCTTATCGCAACACACATATTATTAAACAATAAATAATGTTGTAAATTTTGCATCAAACAGCCAGTATTTTTCGGCAGTTAGATCTACTCGGAAATCAATCGAAGAAAATTTTTGTCAAAAGCTCATCTTGATTGATTCGTAAATAATCTGTCAATCGGAATTTTTTCCTCCTTGAAAACACTGTGCCACTGTGATGCAGTGCTATGGGGTTAAAATAACATTTTGTTTTCTCTATGCTTATTTCAATGGAATTGTTCAACTCAGCAGCTAAGCCTAATTTAATTTTAAAAACTTCACACGATTCATTACCTATTTTTTAAACCAAAAATGAATTGATACGCGGCCATTCCTGGGTAACAGAAGTTACAATCGTACACGAAAATAGCCTTCAATTTAGACACATATCATCCGATTTTTTTGTTTACTAGCATAAGATGTTTACCCAAGTAGCCGCACATTATGTATAAATTTCATGGAAAAATAATTAATTGCTCTTGAGCAACTTAACACGGTAACGGAGGTTACGCGTACGTTACCGTGTTAAGTTGCCGATATCTCAAGAGCAATTAATTATTTTTCCATGAAATTTTTTCATAATGTGCAGCTACTTGGGTAAACATCTTATGCTAGTAGTAAAAAAAATCGGATGATATGTATCTAAATTGAGGCAATTTTCGTGTACGATCGTAACCTCCGTCACCCAGGAATGGCCGTATGATAGTAGCATGAATTAGTAAAAATTCTATCTCAGCACAACAACCTAATTTACTAACCCTTATCACGCGATATATTACCAATCTTTCTTAACTAAAAAATCTCATAAAAATGCAAATTACAAAATTACCACAATTCTGCCACCCTTCAAACAATCTTGACAGCCTTTTAGCAAGACATCTGATTTTCTAATTACGTCGACGCTTTTTTAAAATTCGAAATACGCTTTGAGACTCGTCAGTCTCGTATGTTAAATTGGTGTCCCTCCAGAAAGAGAAAGCGTCTCGCGACACATGTGCGCGACAGCAGGGGTTCGCGCATGCGTGTCTATACTTAACCAGGGGGTGAGTGAGTCAGAATTGTCAGAGTCGCCCTTTTGCTTCCCTCGGTCAGTCGACCGGCATCCATGGTGCGTGAAGCACTGAAATCGTTCGTTCATGGCGTATCACTCTTATCTCAACTCTAATAAACAATTCGCAATAAAAAGATAAAATCCTCATCAGTGCTCACTCGCAACCAACTGCCTTTCTACTTCCTTCCGCGATTCTCCAGTGTGCCAGTGTCTCGTGAATCAAAATCGTTTTTTTTACCCCCACTGGGAATTGCCAGCTCAAGATATACTAAAAACTAAACTCTTGTATTCAAACCCCAAGCCTCGCAGTCTGCCACGAAAACTTTTCCTAAAAATACACTAAAATTTTCCTAAAATATACTCTCTCATGTGCCTAACCAAGCAGACGTAAATATAACTATGCGAACCGCTCATCAAGCTAGGAAAGCAATTCGAGATAAGTACCGGGAACGTGACGACCGCCGGCCAACTTAAAAAGAAAAAAAAACCATATGATACCCTTATGAGTCTTATGATACCTTTACAAAGATCGCTGCCTTATCCGCTTTTGGAAGAAGACTTTTATGGATAACGCTTTTACGGACGACGCTTCCCTCACGAAGAGATCGTTTTTATACCAAGAGATCGTTATATTTTTCTAGCGTTTACAACTCCGAGGGACTTTTTACTGCTCGATTTTACTATCGAGCACTATAAACCTGGCATCATAAGAGTTTTGCCACAGTTTGTAAGACATTAGAGGCTTGGAAATCCTCTTTCTTACATTCTTTCCTAATCCAAAAATATCTTAAACGGTACTTCCATCCAGGGGATTCTAATTTATCTAGAATCTAAACTATCTAGAATCCTCAGAGACTGAAAGTTGACTCGAAGGGATTTCCGATTCTTGGTGGAGGCGATTAATCTCGTCGACCTGCTGTCGCTTAGACACTTTTGCAGTTGCAGATCGGATAGCGAGCGCAGCTGGGACCAGACTGTTTTCCAGAGTTAGGAACAAGTCGCGTGGGAGTTGCACTTAGTGACGGTGAAGGACGTGAAGAAAAAAGAGGATTCTTGGAGGGAAAAGAAAGGAGGAAGGAAACTAAGCGAAGAAGAGAAGAGGAAGAAGGATAGTGGAGCGGAAGAAGTGGCGGGTGGGAGTGAAAAGAGGGTAGTGCAATTTATAAAGCGAACTGTAGAGGGCCAGATAGGCAGGGTGGCCGCACGAGTGCACCTTTGGGGAACGGCAGGAGGGTCCTCTCCCTCTGCACCCTCAGGACGGGGATGTCCCGAGAACGAGGGAACCCCCCCAGTCGCCCGCGCGTCAAAAACTCATCGTCTCATGGGCTCCAGTCTCACTAAACAGAGCAGGGTGAGTTTCTGATGCCTCTTCTCACCTTTCTGTCACGATTCCTTTCTAGAAGGGGTTTTGCAAAGTAGTCTTCTTGTTAGGGGAAAAAGAAA
This sequence comes from Euceroptres primus, assembly GCA_037177015.1. Taxonomy (NCBI): domain Eukaryota; kingdom Metazoa; phylum Arthropoda; class Insecta; order Hymenoptera; family Figitidae; genus Euceroptres; species Euceroptres primus. Next base: position 7,446 of record JBAGKK010043547.1, on the reverse strand, counting down.
CTTGTCAGTTCCTCATTAATATTTTTCTTATACGGATTAAAACGTCCTGCAAGGTTTCTACAGTACCGGTCACTAGAATCAGACCGCTTTACCCGCATCTCTTCGGAAAAGAATTTGCGTCTTTTACATTTAATAATTTGGGAAGGAAACGCGACTGTAACTTTTGGCAAGAAGGAAAAGCAACTGTAACTTTTGGCAAGAAGGAAAAGCAACTGTAACTTTTGGCAAAAAGTATTGAAAAGATTAAGAAACGTCGCGTCAAAAGAGCCATATGAAAACTAGAGGGGATAATGTGCTAGGTGACAAATTTTGGACCCTTTTTCAATTTAAGAAATTTAAGAAAACTAGAAGGGGATAATGTGCTAGGTGACAAATTTTGGACCCTTTTTCAATTCTTAGAAAAATTTTTTAGATTCTTAGAAATTCTATTCTTCAATTCTTAGAAAAGATTTAGAAGAACTTTGAAAAAATTCATGGTGGTAATTTAAAGTATAAGTTTCGAGATGAGATCTAGGAACCCCAAATATCTTTACTAATTATTTGAGCGGCTGAAAGTAAAAACGGGACAAAAAAAGTTTGAGTAAAAATGGAACATAAGTTTTTCGAAGTAAAAAGGGAATATAAATTTTTCGGAGTAAAAATGGAAGAAACAAATCTTCCGAGTAAAAACGGAACAAAATTTCTTCAGAGTAAAAATGTAACAAACTAATTCTCCGAGTAAAAACGGCGCACGGCTGGTGGGAGGGGATATATCCCCTCCCACCAGCCGTGCGCTCTAAGTTTACTGATATTTTTAATTGATCCTGCGGCCCAGGAAACATTTTTTTGTAACAAGGAGACTGAGCAAACATCCCCCGCAAAGAAAAAGGAAAAATATTAATTATCGGAAAAGTCCTGATTTATTTTGTCGGCCAGTTTTTCCAAAAAGTTTAAATTTGTCATTTTTGCAACCGTTGTCACTTTTTTTCTAAGTTTACTAATATTTTTAATTGATCCAGCGGTCCAGTAAGCGTTTTTTTTTTGTAGCAAGGAGACTCTGAGTAAACATCCCCCGCATAGAAAAAGGGAGATTTTCAATGTACGGGGAAGGCCCTGATTTATTTCGTGGGCCACTTTCTCCAGAAAGTGGGAATTTCGCATTTTTGTAACTGTTGTTGCTTTTTTCTAAATTAACTGATATTTTTATTAACTGATCCTGCGGTCCAGTAAACGCTTGTTTGTAACAAGGAGACTCTGAGCAAACACCAGGGCAAAGAAAAAAGGAAAATTTTATTTTCTAGAAAGCTCTAATTTATTTCGTGTGCCAGTTTTTCCAAAATGTGAAAATTTGGCATTTTTACAACCGTTGTTGCCTGATTTTTCTAAGTTAACTGAGATTTTTAACTGATTCTGCGGTTCGGTAAACATTTTTTTTGCAACAAGGAGATTCTTATCAAATATCTGGAGCAAAGAAAAGTGGAAATTTTTAATTACCGGGAAAGTTCTGATTTATTTCGTGTGGCAGCTTTTCCAAAAAGTGGAAATTTTGCATTTTTGTAACCCTTGTTGCTTTTTTCTAAGCTCACTGATATTTTTAACTGATCCTGCGATCGGGTAAACATTTTTTTGTAACAAGAAGACTTTTATCAAACATCCAGAGCAAAGAAAAATGGAAATTTTTGATTATCCGGAAAACTCTGATTTATTTCGTGTGTCAGTTTTTCCGAAAAGTATAAATATGGCATTTTTGCAACCATTGTTACTTTTTTCGAAGTTTACTGATATTTTTAATTGATTCTGCGGACCAGTAAATGTTTTTTGGTAACAAGGAGACTCTGAGCAAAAATTTTTACAACCGTTTTTGCTTTTTTCTAAATTTTTCTATTTGATGTAACTTTAATTTGATTTTCTATAAAACTTTGAAATTCGGCAAAAATTTATTTAAAATTTCGAAATTTCATTACTAAATATGTATAATTTATTTTAAAATTGTACTACTATCAATATTTATTGTAGTGTTTATTAGAAACAAATAAAAATCATAGTAACACTTATGAAAATTAAATGCAATTATATAGTAAAAATAACATAAATTAATTTCCCGAATGTTTTTCTGACAATTTTTCGGTCGAAAAGTCGAGTAAATATTAATCAAACCTTTTTTGATAATTATGACAAAGCTTAATTTATTAAATCAATTAATTTTTGGTAAGTCAAAAAATTGTGTAAATCATGCTGTAAATCTCTCAAATTATTTATAATTACACTTTTTTACTTATGTGTCTAATTAATTACGTTAAAGTGATTTCCGTGTAGAAAGATTGAACTTTTTTCTCAGAGCCATTTTAATTGAAAAACAATTGAAATATTAACAACTTGAGATTCAACGTACACTCGTGTACATGTATTTTATAAATATTTCTGTTTATTACTAGACGATTAGTAAAAATATTTAGAGTGTCTTAAGTTTCATTTGAAGCTTATACTTTAAAGTACCGCTAATATTTTTGAAATTCTCCTCAATCTTTTCTATATTTTTCCAGGAATTGAAAAAAGGGTCGAAAATTTGTCACCTAACACATTATTTCCTTCTAGTTTTCTTAAATTCTATCTTGACTAAGAAAATTCCAAAGTTATTCAAATAATGGCAACTTCGACGCGAAATTTCTTAATTTTTTCAATGCTTTTTGCCAAAAGATACAGTGTAAGTGAAGCGGTCTGATACTTATGATCGGTACTGATTCGTCGGATCGAATTTTCAATGCAAATTCACGGGAAAAAGTACCTACTATCCGTCCATAAAATATAGAGCCCAAAATCTTTTACAGAACATATCATGCAGAAAAAATTTGAAAAATATGAGAAAAAAAATATCTAAAAGAGTAAGATGTCCTGTGTACTATGAATGTAAAGATGAAATTTTTCAGTGAGGTAAGAAGTTATTTATGATCGGAGAAAGGTGAAAAAGTACCCAAATTTCAGAGTCTTTTGAGAATGGTCATCTTTGAGACGTCACTGCTCTAACAAAACGAATATGAAAAATATGTGAAATTTTTTTGTGTTTTCTGCAGCTTTCATGTGTTCAAAAGTGAAAACCAGAGTCAGAAATTTGCATTTGTTATCATTAAACTTAAAAAGTTTAGGAAGACGTTATTTCCGCAACTAACCAACTTACGGAGTTCATTCTTGAAGTAAATTATATATTACTAGCAATTTTATACGCGCGCTGAAGCGCGCGTGAAACGTTGCATTAGGAGCTATTAAAAGCTAATAAAAGAAAATACTAAAATATGTTTTAAGTGAATACAAAAAAAAATACTATAAGTATATTTATGTATGTAGAATTTTTATTACACTTCATTATACTATTTTCAATTCAGAGAAAATGTATTTAAATATTATTTAAAAATCATTTTCATCAAATTTTGAGCATAGAATTTGAGTATGAAATATATATATATATAATTTTATGTCTATAGTTCTATGTGAGTACATTAAAACAATCAAGATTTTAATATTGTTTTCTTTTTTTTCTAAACACCTTCTACTATCCGTCCATAAAATATAGAACCTTAAATATTTAGCAGAATATCTCTTCGGGAAAAAATGTGAAAAATATGAGACAAAGCATATTCAAAAGAGAAAGATGTTCTCTGTACTTTGAATAGTTTGAATGTTTCATAAAATTTTTCAGTCAACTAGAAAGTTTTTTATGATCAGAGAAAGGTGAAAAAATACCCAAATTGCAGGGACTTTTGAGAATGGTCATCTTTGAGATGTCACTGCTCGAATAAAACGAATGTGAAAAATATGTGAAATTTTTTTGTGTTTTCTCGAACCTTTATGTACTTAAAAGTAAAAGCCAAAGTCAGAAATTTGCACTTGTTAACATTAAAATTTTAAAAATTTAGAAAGACGTCATCTCCGAAACTAACCAACTTACGGAGTTCATTCTTGAAGCAAATTATACATTATTTATTAACAAGAGGAATGTATGTAATATCAACTAGAAAAAAGCGATGTTTTAATGTTTAAAAAATTATTTTCTATTTGTTAAAATACAAAGGACAGTTCACTTGTGGAAAGAATTACTTGCACAGCAGGAGACTTTTTGACCGTAATATCCTTGACTACTGAAAGTGCCAAAAAAAGAGTCAGTATCAAAAGGCTACATGCTCCTGCAGGCCATTCTTTCCACAATTGAATTGTCCTTTGTATTTTAGCTAACAGAGAATAATATTTTAAACATTAAAATATTACTTTCTTCTCTTGATATTACATACATTGCTTTTGTTAATAAATAATGTATAATTTGCTTCAACAATGAATTCCGTAAGTTGGTTATAAAAAACTTGCTAATTGACTGAAAATTTTTATCAAACATTCACAGTACAGAGGACATCTTCCTCTTTTGAATGTGCTTTGCCTCATATTTTTCCCATTTTTTCCGAATGAGATATTCAGCAAAAGATTTAGGGCTCTATATTTTATGGACGGATAGTAATTTCTTCAATTTTATGAAAAATTCTATATTTATAGTCAATTTGATGTTTAATTCCTGTGAATATAAAATAAGTGGGGGACAATTGTTGAATAGTTACATTGAAAAATTACTAATGAGTAAATAAATAGCACAAATTCATGGTTGCTTTTTAAAATACCTATTCACTTCGCTTTAAAAGGATGTAATTTTTAGATCTAATAATAATGAAATACATACATTTGTGGTAATAATATGTATTTATGCATACTCTCTAAATTTGTAATAGTCAGTTTTGACTAATGAAACTGTGTCGATTTGTTCACCAAATGATTTAATAACCATTTTTACTAATTTTCAGTCTAACTGAAAAACTGCTAATTCACTTCAGTCACAGTACTGGATTTGACTTTAGTAATAATTTTTTCTACTAAATTAATTGGTATCATAATTATTAGATCTCTAAATTACGCCCCTCTAAAGCGAAGTGAATAATTATTTTAAAAAGCAACCATGAATTTGTATTATTTAGTTACTCATTAGTAATTTTTCGTTATAACTATTCAACAATAATTGTCGCTCTCTTATTTTATATTTACAGGAATTAAACATTAAGTTGACTATAAGTATTATCTTCTTCATAAGATAATAGGCACTGGAATGTAAATTGAAGAAATTAAAAAATGCTGTTTAAAAATAAAAACAATCAAAATTTTGATTGATTTAATATATTAATATATAGAATTATGTTATACATAAAATTGTATATATTTTCTACACAAATTGTATGCTCAAAATTTGACGAAAATAATCGTTAGTTTTAATTATTCTTCAATAATATTTTAATACATTTATTCTGGATTGAAAATTGTATAATGACATGATAAAATTTTCAGATTTTTTCAGATTATTTCAGATTTTTTTCGGATGAGATATTCTGTAAAAGATTTTGGGCTCTATATTTTATGGACGGATAGTAGGTATTTTTTCCATGTTTTTCGTGTGGAAATTGTAATGCGGCTCTAATGGGACTCTCATTAATTTTCCCTATTATTATTAGAGCCCCTATTCGGAAAACCAGGAAAACTAATAAGGACCGCGTTAGTTTAATTACACAAAATTATTAGGGACCCTAAAATGGTATTCTGATGACGCCCCAAACAAATGTCTTAGTTTTTTTGGGAGGGGATGATCACTTGACCGATTATTTTTAACAAGATTATTTATAAATTAATGCTCAAATTCTTCACAAATGTGAAGGAAAGCAAGCACTGAGAAAAATTTTTTGTGGCCAAAGAAATGAATTTATTTGGTCCCTCTTCTTGGGATAAATGAATTTTTTAATGAGGATAAATAAATATTGTTTAAAGGATGAAAAGAAATCATTTCTTTGCTTATGTTTGTTTGGTACAAGTAAATATTAATTTGGAGCGAATGTAAATGAACGTAACTCAAAAAAATGATTTTCTTGATGCGAAGAATTTCATTGAATCTTCTTTTCGTTCCCAAATAAATATTTCAAAAACGTTTGGCATTTGTTAAACTTTTGAACGATTTAGACGCCGAGCCTTAATAATCGCAATTTCTCTGATAGCCTTATGATCGTTTTCCTAAGAGATAAATACACAATTTTTCTGTACACAATAATAATTTCAAGAAGGAAAAACTAATAGACTTATTCTTAAAGTTCCATTTTAAAAAATAAAATACAATATTTGTACGAATCTGTAAACTTCACTCAGTATATAAATTCAGATATCTAATGAACATTTAATATGCTCTTATATTGTATTTTTATTGCTGCACGTTTTAATTAGGATTCGTTAAATTTAATGTGCCTTGTGTTAATGAATTCTGTAACAAATATTAATGAACATATAATTAAGCAAATTTTAATTAACAAATTTTAATTTAATACATTAAATTTAATTGATATCGTAAACAAGTTTACCGTTTATTGCGAATATTAAAAGAAATTTTAACGATATCCCTAAAGATTAAGACTTTCTTGAATATTCAGAGTTTATCTTTATTTAACTTTATCTGTTTGCTTTTTGTAAGTTAATCCTACTTTGGAAAATTGAGTAAATATTAGTATCATTTTTACATTAGACTTCTATTATTTACTTTCCATTTTCTTTTAAATAGGAAACACATTGAAATTCTCAAAAATCAATCCACGAGTCCCTTGAGATTCCTCTGTAAGTCTGTATTCGAATTCTCCTTGTTTGAGAATTTCCGAGCTTTTGTGTTTCTTCGAGTTTCAATTTAACTGGAGATCCGGATTCTTTAGTTTAGTCTATCCTTTGCCAATCGACCCTCCATTCTTTGCAGCTCTGCAAATACTTCAAAACGTTTTAGATAAAAGGACTTGCACAAAAACAACTTTTCCTTTTTCCACTCAATCAACCATTGTTTTGTTTCCTTTACAAAAATATTTCCACAATTAAATTCAATTAAATAAATGAATAATTAATAAAAAAACGAAGTTTTATATCTGTAGTACTTATTAATAAGTAATCAATTAATTATTCTCATTGTTTCTTGATTATACATATTATATTTATGAAGGGAGCAATGGACGAATCCAGTTTAATAAAAGATTAATATTCAAATTTAATTCGCTGACAATTTAACCCATTAATCAAGGAATTAAACCTTTCTTTCGATTATAAAACATTTTATTTCACATTGGAAAGGGCGACTATTTTTCACGTAAATAATAAAATTTTGTATTGAAATCGTAAAGAATACATCAGTATCCATTATTTTTATGAAATTTAGTATTTGAAGGTCAAAACCAATAATTTTTTAAGTGATATCCACATATTCTCTCATGAATATGTGCACCTGCACAGACACAATTACTAATATACACATATGTGCATTGTATATACAATTTACATGTGTGTATATTAGTAATTGTGTCTGTGAAAGTGTATATAAATTATTGGTTGACCTTAAAATACTAAATTTCATAAAAATAA
>JBAGKK010043536.1:0-10401 GCA_037177015.1 Euceroptres primus | reverse complement strand
ATGCGCAAAGATATTGACCAAGCTAAAAAATGAGTTTCTACATGTATTTAGAATGTAGGAAAAAAGTTTGAAATGTGCGCCTTAAGATTGGTTTTGGAACTTTTTTTTGGAGAAAATGACACTTTGCGTGGAAATGCCCATATGGCAGCATTTATAATTTCTAAAGTAGTTTAAATAAAAATCAAAAGAGTAGATATTTTTTTAACGAAAAAACCGATCTATCAATCATTAAAACAATAGTATTACGGGCCTGCCAGCAACGTTCGAGATTCAAAAAAGTGGACGTGACCATTTTTTTCAAAAAAGTGACTAAAAGTGACTAAAATTTTATAAAATTTTTCACGAAATATTCTATAACTTTCGACAAACTTTTAGAATCATCTAGACTAGAATACGTCTATTTTAAATTTTCCAAATACTTTGAGATGCGTTAAATCTTCTGAAATTCCTCAAAATCCTTTAGAATCATCAAGATTTTTTTATGGTACCATTCTAGTTCTAATCTCTTTCAGATTTTTTTCCTATATTTTCAAAAAGTCTATAGAATTTTAGGAAAATTCTGAAAACAGTCTAGAAAATTTTTTCAAGTTTATGGGAGTCTTGTAGATTTTAGAGGGCTCTAAATGATTCTGAAGAATTTTGGAGAAATTCTGGAGTTCAGAATATTTTTGACCATTCTAAATAGAAGATTGTGGTACAGTTTAGTACATTTTGTAGAATAATAAAGAATTTTAGGATATTCTTTAAGATTTTGTAAGAATATTGTAGGGAAACCAAAAAATCTGTAACAATTTATGGAAAAATCTAGAAAATTACAGTAGATTCTGGAGCAATCTCGAATATTTTGTAGAATATTTAGAGATTTAAGATTTTTGAAGATTATAAAAAATATTTTGGGGAATTCTTGAAACGTTCAGAAGATTCTAGAAGGATATGAAAGAGTTCATAATATTTTAAAGGATTTTATGATTCTGGAACAGTTTATAATATTTTGAAAAATTTAAATATTTATGTTGAAAAAATTTTAGAAGATTAAGAAAAGTCAGAGCCCGGAAGATTGTGGATCAGTCTGAAATTCTAGAGGATTCTAACAGATTCGAACAAATTTATGAAAATTACGGAACATTTGAGAAGAATTTGAAGGATCTTGAGAGAGTCTGGAGGACTATGGGATAGTGTAGAATTTTCTGAAGAATTTTAACAGCCTTCAAATCAATTTTCAAGACTTTGTAGGATTTTTGAATTATAAACTTTTAGAATGAGACAAACAAAAAAGTCACATTTCAGCATAGCAATAAGTGGCCAAAGGTGAAAAAAGTGACTCGTTGGCAGGCCTGGTATTATGATTGTTAGACAAGATTGAACACAAAACACGAAATATTAAATAACTTTGGTTAAGTAAATAATTACGACCCAAACTTTTTTTTCCCAAATTAAGAACATGTACTTACCCCTTTTTAAAATCGTTCAAATTGATTAAGATTTTGTTTATTCCTCTTTTATAAATGTTTATTTAGTTTATAAACCTATGTCCTGAAACCTGTTTGAACTTACTTTGTGAAATTGAATGAAAAAATTGGTTTTTATAGGGATCAGTTCAAATTAACTCAATTATTAAGCGATCCGTTATCTTACTCTTCTGGTGTTAAAATCATTTCAGATTTTTTCTTCCGACCGCGTTTTTTCGGCTGATGTACCAATTGCGGATTCACAGCACCGTTCATTAAGAGGTTCATTTGGTGTTGATTCGATAAAGAACATGGCGGTGTAGAAGTTCGAGTTCCCATTCCTGGCGGCGTTCCACCAGGACACGTCATGGAATCGGGATTTCCTCCAGGACTACTGGCCGTCCTTATGCCTCCCATCGACATTTCCTCATCGACGAAGGAGTAAGGATCTACTGGTGTCTCACACTTTATCGCAACCTATAAAACAAATCAACAAATTTTAGTGCTTTTATTTATTTTTATTTTATTTAAGAAAAAATAAGTCCAATAGTCAGTTGACCAATAAGAGGGCTATAAAGTGTCATTAATATGCCACTCACATAAAGTTTTAAACAAAATTTTTTAAATCAAAAATATAATTGCATTGCTATGGGACCAAAGAAATATTTATTTGAGTCAAACAAACTTCTTTCTGATCAACCAAACGTTTTTTAATATAACCAAATTTTCCAATTTAATCAAGATAAAGGGGTTAAAAACGATTTTTAAAACTTGAGAATAAGTTTTCTCTGAGTGTTTATTAAAAAATTTAATTATTTTTAAGTTCAGGATTTCTACAGATTTTCAATTGTTTAATTGTAAGTCTTTTCAAGGTGTCTAGCGATCAGGCCATTTTAAATTCTCGGGTTTTTCCCCGACCAAATTTTTCATTTTCCCGACTAATTTTACATTTTTTATTTACAATAACGTATATATTATATGCATTTTCTTCGTGTGAAAGGTCCAATTAATAAAAACATCTTTTAGTATTGATTGGCAACGTTTTCGATATTAAGAGATGTTTTTATTAATTGTACCTTTCGCAACGAAAAAAATACATATACAATTGACAAAAGGTCGAAACTGAACAATATGGATATAAACGTACACTCATCGCTTGATTATGGGCCGGGCTCGGGGATAGACGGTCCTCAATTCAATGCTATTAAAATCCAGTTTAAACCGGATTTAAAACGACAAGCGAGCAGTCTTAAGTCAACATTCAGGACCGCAAATATAGTCACTGAACATACAAAAGTAAATGCGCAGAGAGTCGCGATGTAAACAACTTCTGGCGGCCCTGAATGTTTGAGCGATGGCCTTCAGTATCGCCCGTCAAGGGACGCTCAGGAGGGGAGACAGAATCAGTGAAGCGTGAACGACCATGAAGCCGGCCCGAAGTCCAGTGGCCCATAATCCAGCGATGAGTGTATATGTGACGTGAACGTAGAAACCCACCGGATGACCAAAAAAATCGATTTTCAGGTTTTTATTGATTCCGAATAATGAAGATTTCCCCTATCGAATAAAAAAATCCTCATTGCTCTACGATCAAAATTGAATTTTCTGGAGCTCAAAGTTGTACGAGGGCCCCTTTGTTTTCCTTTCATCCGCTTTTTCTCGTAAACTCATTTTCGGTCATCCGGTGGGCTTCTTCGTTCCACGTCACATATATTTTATAACGTTTCACGAAATAAACATATTAGCATTTTTTTCCTATCTTAAACATTAAATTATACACTTTTTGTTAATTTAAAAAAAAATAAAAGGTAATGTTCATTTTTATTTTCGAAATTTATTTTTTTCCCCTTTTCAAATAGGCGCAAATAAATTTTCCAGCTTGTGTAGCAATTCTGGAAGTATCTATGGTTTATATTTTATAAATTTACACTCAGAAAAAAATTGTGTCCATTCAACAATATCGTTTGATTAACGGAATTTGGTTGATTCCTGATTTCAACAAATATTTTGGTGAAGTCAAACAAATTTTTTTTTAGTTGACTAATGACTAAACTCGTTTGCCTGAATCATCCAAAGATTTTGTTGATTTAACCAAATATTTTGTTGACTTAATCAAATGTTTTGGTCGAATCTACCAAATTATTTATGTTGAGTTAAATCAACCAAATTTTATTAACCACAAAATTTTGTTCGGTCAACCAAATATTTTATTGTCCATAATAAACATATTCTTTGGTTGAATCAACAGAAATTTGGTTGATTCAACCCTGTTACCTGACGTTTTTGTTACTTCGTAACAATTTTGCGTTTATTCCAATTCTATATACACTCGTCGCCCGTAGAAGAGTCGGCCTCGGGGGTAGATGGCACTATACTGGGTACTATTAAAATCCAGATTGAACCGGATTTAAAGCAACGAGCGAGCACTCTTGTGTCAACACTCAGGACCGCATATATAGTCTCTGAACGCACAGAAGTAAATGCGCAGAGAGTCGCAATGTAAACAACTTCTGGCGGCCCTGACTGTTCGAGCGACGGCCTTCAGTGAGGGACGCTCAGGAGGCGACAGACAGAACCAGTCAAGCGTGAAGCTGGCCCTTCTATGATCGGCCCTTCTACGGACAACGAGTGTATTACAGCTAAATCCAACTCGTAGCCCGCGGGCAAAATTTACCTGGATAACCCTACCATAAGCTCCTCAAAACCCAAGCTTATCAAAAGAATTGACCTGACCCGTTTTGTATTTTTGAAAACTGTCTTTGAAAATGAAATTATTTTACTATCGTCATTTTTTTACTGGTCCCTGCATTTGTCGAGTTGGATTTGCCTGTTCTATTCCTATTGGTTATTCGTTATTGGTTTATTTCTTAATCCTGTAATAAAAGTATGAAAATTTGCCTGCCTGCAAAATGCCATCTGCTCAACAATTAAGAATTTTATGAAGGGGAATGCCAGATTGTAAGGGTCTATTTTAGATTTAGAACTTTAGAACAAAATGGCACTTTATTGTTTTATTGGGTCCATAGCCATACATTCTCCATAAGCTCTTTGGAGTGAAGCCAGGTGCATGGTTTTTCCGAAAATGTGACTTCAGCAGGAGTGTCTATTGTCTCCCACTTAATTTCCCATTAGCCAATAGTACAAAATAAAAAGAAGAATCATGAGCATTTTTATCATTAAATTAGTTCCTTTATTAACAAACCAATATTTTAAAACAAATGTGAGTTTGAAATGAAATCGAATAAAAATTTCATTCGTTTAAACGCTCAGAACTTCAGACACATAGTTCAACCAAATATTTTTCTGTCTATAAATTCCAAATGTTAAATTTTTAAATGTCAAGTGGATTTTTACGATGCAAAAATTGGATATTGAATTATATATTTATATTGAAATTGAAGTAATGTTTCAGTAATACGACACGAATATCTCGAATCATAAAATTAAGTGGCGTTAAATCAGTAATATCTATTACCTAAAATTTAATTATAAGTCTGATATCTAGACTTAAATGACACATGCATCGATCCATTTGAAATTCGTGAATTTAATTTTGCACTTCAATAAATACATTCTTGTCATTAGGAAACATTATTTTATGAAACATTTTATAAACATTATTTATATGGCCTCATATTTTTGAGGCCAAAATAATTATTTTTGTTTCAAGAGAAAAATCTTGCCCTGAGCAAAAATTCTTTTGTCTCATGAACACAATTTTTTTATAACACATGCATGATTTCAGCCGTTTTTCTTGCCTGTACCGCAGGCCTAAAGTGCTGCTTTTCGAGCATGGTAACGTCAGAGGGAGTAAAAAGTACTTTTACTCCCTAGGGACTAAAAGTACTTTTACTTCCTAGGGACTAAAAAGTGTGATGTCAGAGGTACATAATGAAAATTATACACCTATGAGCTCACATTTTGCATTCAGTAAAAACTGTCGACAAATTTTTGTTGCAGATAATTAAATTCACTTTGAACTCACCAGGAATTCTCTAAAATTCTTAATGAGTTCTTTAGAACTCACCAGGAATTCTTCAGAATTCATAATGAATTCTTTGAAATTCATGAATAATGTCATTGACACAATACTGCATACGTTTTTTTTTCTATCAGTTTTTATAACACTAATTATTAACAAAAATTGGCTATATAGATGAAAATTTTCATCATTACTTTTTCTAAAAATGCACTTATTCCACAGATTCTAAATCCGTTTGTTGGTATCAACATTAGGGTGGGTCGAAAAAAAAATTCTGGAATTCGAAATCGTCACTAAGCGAAAATGCAGGGCATTAGGATCATAAAAAATATAATAAATTTGGAATCGATAGATAATTGCTTGGTTACCCGCGCTAGAAAAAAATGTTTAAAAAATTTCTTGTTTGCAGATTTTTCAAATTTTCTTGAGTTACAATTTTTTTTTTACATTCCTGGAAGTCAAAAAAGTCTTCCCAATTTTTGGCAGATTTTGATACATTATTTTCTAAGAAATAATTCGTTTTTAATTCATCCTTGTTTTCGGAAAAATTCTTAACACCTATGTAAATAGCAGAAGAATTTTTTCAAGTGCTTGAAAACTTTCCAGTGACAAAAATGCACTAAGAAAAAAATCGTCGAGACCCAGGAAACGAAATTGAAAATACAGCAAATTTTTAAAATTCTGATTTTGTTATTTAATGAAAATATTTTTAATCATTTGTGGTTTAAAAGTTTTTCTGAGCATGTGAGGGCTTTTTTAGTATAGAAATACACTAGAAAAGAAATCGACAAGACCCAGGAATCGAAATTGGAATTACAGCAAATTTTCAAAATTCGGAATTTTGTATTTAATAGAATTATTTTTGTCACGTGTAGTGTTACAGTTTTTTCGAGGATATTGGGCATTATTTCTGAAATGTCCCAACCCGAAAATGGAATATTTCAAATCGGGCTCAAAGTTAGGCTAAGTGCTGTCCTACTGGATGGTAATTTTGCCAAAAAATATTTTCCTGTTTTGTCGAAAAGTAGCCGAGTTAGAGGGGATGAAATTTTGAAGTTTTTGGTACATACTCTCTTCTGCGAGAATATTTGTTTTCATGAAACTGAATTTTGAATAACCTGTTTTCAAAAAATTTTTTCAATGGGCGCAAAAATTACGGAAAATTTTTTGAAGGTACAGTTTTTGATAATAAACAATATTATAAAAATAGATCTTCAAAAAAAATTTGTTGTTGATTTTAGAATTTATTGAAAATTGGCAAAAAAGAAAATTTTTTAAAACTTGGTTAATTGTGCATTTTTCATAGGCAATTCACATCTAATATGCATAATATAATAAATACAAATGTTTTTGCATATTCAAAACGCGCAATTAACAAAATTCAAAACATTTATTTTTCTCCAATTTTTAAAAAATGCTAAAAACAACATTTTTGTTGACTACCTGAATAATATTATTATATTATTGTTTGATATACCTGCTTGATATACCTGATATACCTATACCTGTTTGATATACCTGTTTGAAATACCTGCAAAAAATTCACAGAAATTTTTTCGCCAATAGAAAATTTTCTTTTTGAAAATATCAGGTTACTCAAAATTCAGTTTCTCGAAAACAAAAAAAGTCTTGTTTGCTTTTCAAGGATTTTATTGTAAAAAACCTCAGCTTTCTTCCTAAAATATTTTTTTTTTAAATCAAAAGTGCTCTGCTTCAAAAAAAGTCGATTTTATTTTTGATTTTAATAAATCTAGACCAAATTTTAAAATAATACTTCTGGGTCTGGACGATTTTTTTCTTACTACATTTTTGTCACGGAAAAGTTTTCAAGCACTTGAAAAAATTCTTCTGTTATTTACTCAGGTGTTAAGAATTTTTTTCGAAAACAGGGGTGAATTAAATAGGAGTTGTCTCTTAGCAAATAATGTATTAAAATCCGCAAAAAATTGGGTAGACTTTTTTGAACTCCAGGAATGTAAAAAAAATTAAAACTCAAGAAAATTTAAAAACTCTGCAAGTAAGAAATTTTTCAAATATTTTTCTCGAGCGCGAGTAACCAAACAGCACAATAGGGCTGTGTAAGTAAAACAAAGTTGTGGTTTCGTATCAGAAAGAAAGGGCAAAAAAATATTTAAAAAATTTCTTCTGTTCGGACTTTTAGACTTGGAAATTCGAAATTTTGAACATTTTTCAAACTTTTCCTACGGGAGAGATAATTATGGCGAATTTTTTTTAGATGTAGTTTTCGATGGTGAATAATAATATAAAATTCAAAATAAAAAAAATTAATTTTCTCCAAGTTCGAATTCTTTGAAAATGTCAAAAAACAATGTTTTTTTGATAAAATAAAAAAATTTGTTTAAAAAAAATTGAAAAAGAGCCGGAAATCACTTCAGTTTGAATCAAAGAAACGTGCCATATTTTTGGTTTCAGGGAAAAAAGTTTTTTTCATTTTTTTTCCACGTTTGAAAATCGACAAATTTTTCAGAATTGCAATTTTTAAGCGTAAAAAATATGAATAATTTTTTTTATGAAATTAAAAATATGGCACGCTTCTTTGATTCAAACTGGAAGAATTTTCAGCTCAACATGTTCGACTTTTTTAAAATAAATATTTTTTTTTTAATTTAAAAAAAAAACATTTTTTTAATTTTTCACAAAAACATCTTTTTTGACATTTTAAAAAAATCCTAAGTTGGAGAATTTTTTTTTCATTTTTGGATTTTGTATTATTATTCATCATCGAAAACTGCATTTACGAAAAATTCGCCATAATTATAAGTCCCGTAAGAAAAATTTGAGAAATGTTCAAAATTTCGAATTTTCAAGTAAAAAGTCTGAACAAAAGAAATTTTTTTTTGAAAATTTTTTTTGGCCCTTCTTTCTGATGCCAAACCACAACTTTTTTCCCCTAGGCTCAAAAAATACGATCAACTTGAGCAGTTTCACTCCGCCCTACTGCATGATGCACAATTGCACATATATCGTTCCCAAATTTATTATACTTTTTTAGGATCTCAATAAGCTACTTTTTCGTGTAAAGACGATTTCGAATACCAGAATTTTTTATTTTCGACCCACCCTAATCAACATCAATATACAAAGTTAAACTTTGAAATTCTGCTGCCACTGAAGGAGTTAATTCTTCGGAATTCACACTGAATACTTTGGAATTCATCATTAATTTTTCGGAATTCTTTTGAATTCACCAGAAATTATTTCTGAATTCTTTAGAATTCACCAGGAAATCATCCTGAATTCTTTAGAATTCACTAGAAATTCATCCTGAATTCTTTTGCATTCACCAGGAGTTCTTCGAAATTCACCATGAATTAATTGGCATTCTTTGGAATTTACTATGAATTTTTTGGAATTCACAATGAACTCTGCGGAATTCTCCATAAATTATTTGCATTTCTTTGGAATTCACTATGAATGGTTTAAAATTAATAATGAACTTTTCGGAATTCATCATTATTTCGTTGGAATTCTTCGAAATTAACCTTCAAATATTCATGCTTCCTCCACTGAAAATTTATTATTAGCAGAAAACGTGCCTGTACTACAAAAAAAAACGACTGAATTCATGCATTTGTTATTAAAAATACCGTGTGCACAAAGGGGGAGGGGAATTTTTACGACTCGTGTATTTTTTCAGTACTCTCCCCCATGGCGTATAATATATGAAGACATGAGAATGACAACTCGTTAAAGACCATTTGAAGTTGGTTCCCAAGTAATAGTTAAAATAAGTAGGGGCCAACTTCAAATGGTCTTTACCGAATTGTCATTCTCATGTCTTCATATTATTTTGAGTGTGTATATGGTTAACCAACTTCGTTTTTAAAGATAGTTTCTTATTGACGTTCTCAAGTATAGGGACTTGTGTCTAAAACGGTCACTCCGCTAAAATGGCTAATCTTTAATAATTATCTGGTTAAAAGAAATTTACGACAGTTTTTTGTGGGACAATATTGTAAAATGAAATACACACCGACGACAAATGATTTTAAACATTAAATATTTAAATTGATATAATAAAATGTGATTATAGATTTCACCTACTTTATGATAAAATGTTACTTCAAAATTGAATTACATTATTGAATGCTTCACCATAAGTTAATGTTGCCATTGTTATTGGTACATTATATAGTTCGTTCTCTTAACTTTCGTTTAAGCTTTGTAACAATTTATAATCGTGACTCAGTTAACTGAAAATAAAATAAATATAATAAAATAGCGACTCTGATAAAATGGTCATAATCTTATGTGTATAAAACGATCAGCCGAAAGGGATTTTGCGCCACCTGTTCTCTCCCGGTAGAAATATTATCACAAATGCTACGTCATATTTATATATTTATTTTTATGAGAAGTAATTACCTGTCTTAAAGTGAATAATTCATAGTGGTAAAGTTATTTTTAAATAATTTAAAAGTGAACAATACATTAAAACTTTAAACAAATTGAATAAAGGGTTAATTCAGTGTAGTGCTATAACATAACCTCTCAATTCATATCGTCGGTACTGTTAAAATTTATCATTTTGTTTTACTGTGAGTAACCTATTTCAAGAAAATTATAATTTTTAAATTATTTAATGCAAGAAAACTTCATGTTTTGAAACTGTGTTTCAAAATTTTTCATTATATCTATAAGTGTTCTTGATTTCTTATATTGACTACAATAATTTGTTTATAAATAATAATTCATTGTACTTTTAACCTCAATATAGCCATACCCTATTTTAACTCATTTCACAATATTTCGTTAAATTTATATGGGCGATTCTCCATAGGGAGGGCACTTTTGTGTCCAAGAGATAAATTATTTAAACTATTAGTAATATCAATATGAGACTCGGTAAAAATCTTCATTTTAGAACTTCATAACATGATTGGCGATAAAAAACTGGTTTATAAAATCATAAACCAGAATAAAATAACAAGAAATACCCGAAAAACGGTT
>JBAGKK010043525.1:0-10401 GCA_037177015.1 Euceroptres primus | reverse complement strand
CGCCGCATAGAAAGTCGCACGTGCGTGAAAGGGAGGCCAACGCTGTGTTAGAGACCGCTGCATCTTCACTCGATATCCCCACTCTGAAAGCCCGCTGTACGGTCGACACTGTGCAGCGGTTCAAGTGGAGATATCGAGTGAAGATGCAGCGGTTTCTAACACAGCGTTGGCCTCCCTCTCACGCACGTACGACTTTCTATGCGGCGCTCCTGATTGGTGCAGCTTAATTATTTCATAACTCAGAAACTAAAACTCCAATACATTTTTGCCAGAGGAAGTTTCGGTTTATTTTCTTTTTTTGTACAGCCGTATAAGTCCGGACACTTAGTTCTGGGACACCCTGTATATTTATAGTTTGTCTAATTTATATGTTATTCCTTATTTGTGCTTATGTGTGAATCTGTAAATCATCTCTGATTGACAAAACAGAGAAGAAATATTAGAATTTTTGTTTTCGTGTTGGCAATGGTGCGGATCCTTGAAATTTTCCCGAACTGGTCCGTAATTCATATTCTGAAACCACCGGATTTTTTTATTCGTTTCTCGTTAAAAAAGTTACTACACTGTTCTGTTCCGGAATCATTTCTGAATTATTTTTATTTCTCACAGAAAAAATTCTATAATATTTCTATACAGGATGTCCCACCACTTGTGGGACAAGCGGAAACCACAAATAGAAAATAAAAAAGAAAACGAAAAGTCAAATGCAAAAATGTTCTGCGGTGCTTTGTTTAGCAACTACAGAGCAACAAAGTTCCGTGTAGATGAGCCCCCGCGTGAAGTGTGAGTGCATCCGCCGCGAGCGCACGCTGCCGACCGCATCGGCTGCCTCCTGTATTGCAGCTTGAAAGGAAACTCCACGAAGTGAAGCTTGTGGGGGCCAACCAAACTATCAACCTGCTTAAATATTTATAACTTACATTCCGTATAGAACTAACGTTTATACACCCGAATAGCACGCTTTCTTACTAAAAAAATTAAAAATCAATTGTTTAACTTTTACACTTAGAGCGGGCTTGGTAAACATAAAAGCTTAAAAAATTAAACTACAGAACAATTAAACCTAAGAACAAAAATCTTAGAAAATTAATTTATTTCAATTTTTCTTTTTCAATTTTTTTAGAATTTTCTTTACTAGACTTACATCTCTTCAGATATTTACATTCTGTTTTTCTAATCTAATCTTACTTGTTATCCCTATTTGCTTAAATAATGAATCTTCTCCGAGTCGCCGGAGAACTTAAAAATAGCAACATACACACGAATTGCATTAGCAGGACAGCTTAAATTATTTT
Source organism: Euceroptres primus (assembly GCA_037177015.1). Classification (NCBI taxonomy): domain Eukaryota; kingdom Metazoa; phylum Arthropoda; class Insecta; order Hymenoptera; family Figitidae; genus Euceroptres; species Euceroptres primus. Next base: position 9,106 of record JBAGKK010043525.1, on the reverse strand, counting down.
TATAACTTTTATCCTTCCTCAATGCTACCTCGAACCTCCCGTTTAGGCGACAATTTAGCATTTCAGACCATTGATGTCACTTCCGGAAACATTCCTAAAACCACCCTATAGTTGACAAGTTTTCAAATTTGCCCCCGGGGTGGTTTCTCAAAGAACTTTTAGATAAATGTTAGAGTTTCTGATTTTTCTAATACCAAAGCTTCAAAACACTTTTCAATTGCAATTCTGACTATTGATATCACTTCCGAAAACATTCATGAAACCCCCTATTCTCAAAAAGTTTACAAATTTGACTAAGGGGTGGTTTCTAAAAGAATTTCAAAATTAGTGTAAAAAATGACAATTTTCAAACTATCAAAGTCCCCAAAAAAATTTTGAATGATAATTGTAACTGTTGATATCGCTTCCAGAAATCTTTATGAGGAACCCCCATTAACCTTAGATTTTCAAATTAGACTAAGGGGAGGTATCAAACAGAATTTCAAAATAAGTGTAAAAAATGACAATTTTCAAACTATCAGAGACGGTAAAAACTTTTTAATTGCGTTTGCGACTATTGAAATCACTTCCGACAATCCTGATGTGGCAACGCTATTATCCACAAGTTTTCAAATTTGACCTAGGGGTGCTTTCAAAAAGAATTTCCAGATAAATATCAAAAATGAACATTTTTAAAGCATTAGGGCGCAAAAACAATTTTAAATTGCATTTCTGACTATTGGCATCACTTCAGACAACATTCCTGAAGGCACCCCTAATATCCTCAAGTTTTTAAATTAGACCTAGGGGTGGTTTCAAAAAGAATTTTCAGATAAATAAAAAAAAAAGGATTTCAAAGTATCAGACTCACCAAAAAATTTCGATTTGCGTTTCTGACTGTTCACATCACTTTAGAAAACCTTCCCGAAGCACCCCTAATATCCTCAAGTTTTCAAATTAGACCTAGGGGTGGTTTCAAACAGAATTTGCAGACAAATGTATCAGAGTGCCAAAAAAATTTTAAATTGCATTTCTGACGATAGGCATCACTTCAAAAAACATTCCTGAGGCACCACTAATATCCTCAAGTTATCAAATTAGACCCAGGGGTGGTTTCAAAAAAAATGTTCAGATAAATGTCAAAAATGAATATTTTCAAGTATCATGGTGCCAAAGAAATTTTAAATTGCATTTCTAAAAAACCCCAAATATCCTCAAGTTTTATAATTAGAGATAGGGAAGGTTTCAAAAAGAATTTCCAGATTAATGTCAAAAATGAAAATTTTCACAGTATCAGACCCACCACAACATTTTTATTTGCCTTTCGGACTGTTACATCACTTCAGACAACCTTCCTGAGGCAGCCCTAATATCCTCAAGTTTTCAAATTAGACCCATGGGTGGTTTCAAAAATAATTTTCAGATAAATGTCAAAAATGAGAATTTTCAAAGTATCAGACCTACCAAAACATTTTTATTTGCATTTCTGACTGTTACATCACTTCAGACAACCTTCCTGAGGCACCCCTAATATCCTCAAGTATTCAAATTAGACCTAGGGGTGGTTTCAAAAAATCTTTCCAGATAAATATCAAAAATGAGAATTTTCATAGTCTTAGAGTCCGAAAAAAAATTCTTGCAAGTCTGATTATTCAGATCATATTCGGCAAGCCTCTTGAGGATTCCCTATTATCCACAAGTTTTAAAAATGGACCTTGGGGTGATTTCAATAAGAACTTTCATCTAATTGTCAAAAATGACAATTTTCAAAGTATCAATGTCCCCAAAAAATTTTTAACTTCATTTCTGACTATTGGGATCACATCCGACAACCCTCCTGAAGCACGCGTAATTTGAAAACTTGAGAATATTAGGGGTGCCTCAGGAATGTTGTCTGAAGTGATGTCAATAGTCAGAAATGCAATTTAAAAATTTTTAGACACACTGATACTTTGAAAATATTTTTATCTTTAACATTTGTCTGAAAATTCTTTTTAAAACCACCCCTAGATCTAATTTAAAAACTTGAAGATATTAGAAGTGCCTCAGAAATGTTATGTGAAGTGATGTCAATAGACAGAAATGCAATTTAAAATTTTTTGGACACCCTGAAACTTATGAAATTTTTATTCTTGACCTTTGTCTGAAAACTCTCTTTGAAACCACTTCTAGGTCTAATTTGAAAACTTGAGGATATTAGGGGTGCCTCAAGAATGTTGTCTGAGGTGATGCCTATAGTCAGAAATGCAATTTAACATTTTTTGGACACTCTGATACTTTGAAAATTTTCATTCTTGACATTCGTCTGAAAATTCTTTTTGAAACCGCCCCTAGGTCTAATTTGAAAACTTAAGGATATTATAGCTGCCTCAGGAAGGTTACTTGAAGTGACCTCAACTGTCAGAAATGCAAGTAAAAATTTTTTGTTGGGTCTTATACTTTAAAAATTCTAATTTTTGACATTTATCTGAAAATTTTTTTGAAACCACCCCTAGGTCTAATTTGAAAGCTTGAAGATATAAGTGGTGCCTCAGAAAGGTTGTCTGAAATGATGTGAGCGGTCAGAAATGAGAGTAAAAATTTTTTGGTGGGTCTGACACTTTAAAAATTTTAATTTTTGACATTTATCTGCCAATTCTTTTTAAAACCAGCATCAGGTATAGTTTGAAAACTTAAGGATATTAGGAGTGCCTCAGTAATGTTGTCTGAAGTGACGCCAATATTCAGAAATGCAATTTAAAATGTTTTGGACACCCTGATACTTTGAAAATTTTCATTTTTGACATTTGTCTGAAAATTCTTTATGAAACCACCTCTTCGTCTAATTTGAAAACTTGAGGATATTAAAGCTGCCTCAGAAATGTGGACAGAACTAATGTCAATATTCTGAAATGCAATTTAAAATTTTTTTGGTACCCTGATACTTTGAAACTTTTCATTTTTGACATTCATCTGGAAATTATTTTTGAAACCACACCCAGGTCTAATTTAAAAACTTAATGATATTAAGGGTGCCTTAGGAATGTTGTCTTAAGTGATGGTTATAGTCAGAAATGCAATTGAAAATTTGTTTGGCACCCTGATACTTTAAAAATTCTAACTTTTTAAATTTATCTGCAAATTCCTTTTGAAACCACCCCTAGGTCTAATTTAAAAACTTGAGGATATTAAGGGTCCCTTCAGGAATGTTGTCTGAAGTAACGTCAATCGTCAGAAATGAAGTTTAAAATTTTTTGGACACCCTGGTACTTTGAAAATTTTCATTCTTGACATTTGTCTGAAAATTCTTTTTGAAACCACCTCTAGGTTTAATTTGAAAACTTGAGGATATTAGGGGTGCCTGAGGAAGGTTGTCTGAAGTGATGTAACAGTAAGAAATGCAAATAAAAATTCTTTGGTGGGTCTGCAACATTGAAAATTCTCATTTTTGACATTTATCTGGAAATTTTTTTTGAAACCACACCTAGGTCTAATTTAAAAACTTTAGGATATTAGGGGTGCCTCATGCATGTTGTCTGAAGCGATGTCAATAGTGAGATATGCAATTTAAAATTTTTTTGACCCCCTGACACTTTGAAAATTTTCATTTTTGACATTTGTCCAAAAATTCTTTTTGAAACCACCCCCAGATCTAATTTGAAAATTTAAAGGATATTTGGGGTGCCTCAGGAGTGTTGTCTGAAGTGATGCTAATAGTCAAAAATGCAATTAAAAATTTTATTGGCCCCCAGATTTTTTTGAAAATTCTCATTTTTGACATTTAGCTGAAAATTTTTCTGAAACCACCCCTATTTCTAATTTAAAAGATTGAAGATATAAGTGGTGCCTCAGAAAGGTTGTCTGAATTAATGTGAGTAGTCAGGAATGCAAGTAAAATTTTTTTGGTAGGTCTGATACTTTGAAAATTTTCAGTTTTGACATTTATCTGGAAATTCTTTTTGAAACCACCCTTAGGTCTAATTTAAAAACTTGAGGATATTAGGAGTGCCTCAGGAATGTTGTCTGAATTGATGCCAATAGTCAGAAATGCGATTTAAAATTTTTTGGACATCCTGATACTTTCAAAATTATCGTTTTTGACATTTGTCTGAAAATTCTTTTTGAAATGACCTCTATGTCTAATTTGGAAACTGGAGGATAGTAGGGCTACCTCAGGAATGTTGCTAGAAGTAACGTCAATATTCCGAAATGCAATTAAAAATTTTTTTGGCACCCTGATACTTTGAAAATTTTTAATTTTGGACTTTTATCTTGAAATTCTTTTTAAAACCATCCCCAGGTCTAATTTGCAAACTAGCGGATATTAGGGGTGCCTTAGGGATGTTGTCTGAAGTGATCCCTATAGTTAGAAATGCTATTTAAAATTTTTTTGGCACCCTGATACTTTAAAAATTCTAATTTTTTTAATTTATCTGGAAATTCTTTTTGAAACCACTCCTAGGTCTAATTTGAAAACTTGAGAATATTAGGGGTGCCTCAGGAAGGTTGTCTGAAGTGATTTGAATAGTCAGAAATGCAAGTGAAAATTTTTTGGTGGGTCTGCTACTTTAAAAATTTTCATTTTTGACATTTATCTGGAAATTCTTTTTGAAACCACCCCTAGGTCTAATTTGAAAGCTTGAGGATATTAGGGGTGCCTCAGGAATGTTGTCTGATGTGATGTTAATAGTCAGAAATGCAATTTAAAATTTTTTAGACACCCTGATACTTTGTAAATTTTCATTTTTGACATTTGTCTGAAAATTCGTTTGAAACCACCCCTAGGTTCAATTTAAAAACTTGCGGATATTAGGGGTGCCTCAAAAATGTTGTCTAAAGTAATGCCAATAAAAATGCAATTTAAAATTTTTTGGCGCCCTGATAGTTTGAAAATTTTCATTTTGGAGATTTATCTGGAAATTCTTTTTGAAACCACCCCTAGGTCTAATTTGAAAACTTGTGGATAATAGTGTTGCCACACCTAGATTGTCAGAAGTGATTCCAATATTCGCAAATGCAATTAAAAAGATTTTGGCATCTCTGATAGTTTGAAAATTGTCATTTTTTACATTTATCTGGAAATTCTTTTTGATACCACCCCTAAGTTAAATTTGTAAACTTTTTGAGAATAGGAAGTTTTAGGAATGTTTTCGGAAGTGATATTAATGGTCAGAATTGCAATTGAAAAGTGTTTTGAAGCTTTGGTATTAGAAAAATCAGAAACTCTAACATTTATCTTAAAGTTTTTTGAGAAACCACCCCGGGGGCAAATTTGAAAACTTTTCGATAATAGGGTAGTCTCAGGAATGTTTCCGGAAGTGACATCAATGGTCTGAAATGCAACATTGTCGCCTAAACGGGAGGGTTGAGGTGGCATTGAGGAAGGATGAAAGTTATAAAAATAATTTAAGCTGTCCTGCTAATGCAATGCGTGTGTATGTTGCTAATTTTTAGTTCTCCGGCGATTCGGAGAAGATTTATTATCTAAGCAAATAGGTATAACAAGTAAGATTAGATTAGAAAAACAGAATGTAGATATCTGAAGAGGTGTAAGTCTAGTAAAGAAAATTCTAAGAAATTGAAAAAGAAAAATTGAAATAAATTAATTTTCTAAGATTTTTGTTCTTAGGTTTAATTGTTTAAACAAGTTCAGAAATTATCTATTTAGCAAAGGGAACCTAATGTTCCTTTTTTGCGACTGCCGAAAGCATTGTTAATGTCAGTTTCTGAACTTTAATTTTTTAAGCTTTTATGTTTACCAAACCCGCTCTAAGTGTAAAAGTTAAACAATGGGTTTTTAATGTTTTTAGTGAGAAAGCGTGCTATTCGGGTTATAAACGTTAGTTTCATACGGAATGTAAGTTAAAAATATTTAGAAGCAGGTTGGTAGTTTGGTTGGCCCCCACAAGCTTCACTTCGTGGAGTTTCCTTTCAAGCTGCAATACAGGAGGCAGCCGATGCGGTGGGCAGCGTGCGCTCGCGGCGGATGCACTCACACTTCACGCGGGGGCTCACCTACACGGAACTTTGTTGCTCTGTAGTTGCTAAACAAAGCACCGCAGAACATTCTAGCATTTGATTTTTCTTCTTGCTTATTTATTTGCTATTTGTGGTTGGCGGTTGTCCCACACGTGGTTGGACACCCTGTATAAGTAGGTCCGTAACTTTTACTGACTTTTTCTCATATCCTCAGTTAGGGAATGAATTCTGTAATTCTTTCAGAACTAATTTTTTCCGTGATAGCTTTCTGCGTGTCTCAAATGTACATTGCATAAGTTTTTGATGAGAATGTGCTCACCTACGTCGGACTGATTTTTAAGTTTCCCTCAAAAACTTGACTTCTGATTGATTTAAGTTTTGTAAATGGTATAATTCTGTTAATACTGGTTTGATAAAAAAATGTTAGAGATAATTCGTAGAGTTTTTTGAGAACTACCAACAATCGGCCTTAGATGTTTTGGAAATTGGAATATTGAAAAAGTGATACTCAAAAATTTGGAAAATGCTCTAACTTTTTGAATTTTGGGCGGAACGAAAAATGTCATTAAGATAATTTCCAGAGCTTTTTGAGAATCGTCAAGAAGTTTTATTATAGTTACTATATTTCTTTAAAAAACAATTTTACGAAGATTAAGATTTCTGCATTTCTTAAAAAACTAATTTTGAAAATTCTATAACTTTTTGAATTTAGATTAAATTAAAAAATATGATTAGGATAATTTATCGTGTTTTCGAAAGCTACTAAGACCCGAAATTAAAAGTTTTGGATTTTTCAAAATTACATTAAACAATTTTGAAAAAGCTCCAATTTTTTGAATTTTCATCGAATATATGGCTGGTTAACGAACTGGACCTTACTTTTTGCACAACAACGATGACAGACAGGATCACAAAAAACGTTTTTTCGGATTTAGGGACCTCAAAACGTGGAGATTTTATGAAACCCGGGGGGTCAAATTTTACATTAAAGTAATACACTCTCATGTTAAAAACTTAATTCAGTAACGTATAAGGTCACTAGAAGGTAAAGTACGCATGACGTACAGTACGTTATGCGTGGAAATGCGTTAGAATTTTCGCTTTTCACATAATTTCTTATTTTCATCATGTCAATAAGCTGGTAACTAGTTTGAACTTCCAGAAGCGTCACCTGGCACTGACATCAATAACAAGGCGACAAAAATATTGATCGCTATCTGTATGAGTGCAATTTTAATTAGCACAATTTCCTAAAACAATAATTCAATTATAGGCTTCTTATTGAGGTCCTTCTGAGACTCCTTGTATGTAATTTACATTCATGTGTATCCTCTCTTTCATAGATTCGCATTAACTTCCAAAAGTGTGTTGAGTTAACAATTTTAGTTTAAAATAAGGTAAACAGTGACATTACGTTCAATCGCTCAAATTTGTTAACCAAACTCTAAATAACTTCAAACATAAGTTACTAAAATTCTTTCTAATGAATTAGAGAATTTTTATAAAATAAAAGATTTATATTATTTTATGTTTTTATCAGGGGCGACGCGAGCAGTATGGATGCCATGGAGAACACCATACTTGGAAGAAATTCAGGTATGGAATTTCATTACTCGAAGACTGGCTGAAAAGACGCTGATTTGTTTCTTAATCCAAATATTTTCTTAAAAATTTGACTTTATTCCTTTGTTTCAAATAAAAAGAAATTAATCCCCCTCCCCCGAAATAAAACTCCATACCTCAAAAATGTGAGCTGCGCCGACCCTTAACAGCACCGTCCGTTACATCAATGTTGCAGATATATTTCCTGCAATCATGAAATATTTCCAGAAATGTTTCTGAAATGCTGAGAGATGGTATGAAATGTCCGCCCTCTTATATAACTTCTATGAGAGCATAAAAAAAACTTTTGCGCAGCGCTAGGTGCCGCAGAAATGTTTTGCGCAAGCTTTTAACAAAATTTGTTTAAATGACTTTCTACTACATATTTCAAAGGGCTGACATTTCATACAATTCCTCAACATTGCAGAACCATTTCTGGAAATCATTTCAGGACTGCAGGAAATATATTTGCAACATTGATGCAACGGACGGTGCTGTTAGGGTGGTTTTTATTACTATAAAGGCATAATACACTGATCTATTTCTGTTAATTACTTTTTTATTTTTACAAAACTGAAAGCGTGTCTTATTTTTATTATGCATATTATATAAAATATACTTTTAAATTATACTCATAAAAAACTTTATTCTTATTAAGGGATTACTACCACGGCCCTCCTATTCAAAAGTTAGTCCTACTCTCTTATTATATATACCGTTCACCCCATAAATCTATCTAAACAAATCAATCCTCTAACGTAGATAAGTAAGATGATTAATGGGCCATTTTCTTCAGTTAAAGCAAAAAGTTTAAGCATCATTTTAAGCGCTTATCGAAGTATTTAGCACATCGGGTTCTCTTTTTATAAGCTTTTGAAAATGGCAAAAATAGAGTTTAAAAATTTTTTTAAAATCCTTACGCGATAGACAGTTTCTGAGGTCAAATTTGTTTTCAGCGCAACAAAATTCACTAAAAATACCCTTCAATGTTCAATCCTCAAAATCTCTGTAGAATGGCGTGATTTTTAAACAAAAATCGATCTAGCTTGTTTGAATCTTTTAGTATCAGTTTCTCCTTGAAAAGCGATCTATGTACCCATATTTCTACTTTTTTTTTACAAAGTTTGAACAAAATCGGTCCATTAGATTTGGCTGTAGGTTGGTCTACAATCCACATGGTAAAATAAAAAACACGTAACAAATGAAATACCGTAGAGTAGGGCTATTCGCGCATGGTGGGTCTTATATGTACAACTCACTTTAAGTATATTTTTCAATATGATAATGGTAATAAAAATAATAATCTCCTAGCATATAAGATCCAGAAGGACTTCTACTATACCGAAGATGAGGGTGGAATTGTATGCGACCGCTGTACAAACATTAAAAAATGTTTAAATATGAGGATGCATTTTAAAAAATTGGTTAGACCTCCAAACTTTGTATCAGTTCAATAGTTTAAAAGTAATAAAAAGTTCTCGAGTGCCCGAGTTTTTCTTCCAAATTTAAGTGGTAAAAGGAATTTGTTTCATAAATGCAAGTTTGTGCTTTCATTAATTAGTTCAAA